>JBBPKG010000145.1:12523-24237 GCA_038089115.1 Fistulinella cinereoalba | reverse complement strand
GTTGCATCAGCGGTTCCAGATTTTAACAAACGGAGACGCACGAAGATTTTCATCCACCATCGGTCACTAAAATATTATCCACTTTGAGAACATCGTGATGTGACCTATTGACTATTTCGCACCTCCTGCATGTTTGGTAATATAGATAACTCTGTTATGAATGAGAAATCGATCTTTCGCAAGCACAAGCAGAGGTCGCACCTGTACGACTGTCACCTGCATTCGTCCTCCTCAGTATCGCACTTCAGCAAATGTGTAGAAATCTCGGCGCTTACACCGTAAAGTATACAGTTTAGAAATACGCCCAGAAGCATGGGGCCGTATCTGAAACAGAAGGATTCAGAAGTTATCTCAGGTGCCATTCATGACTCACATGGACCCCGCCGACATGGAAGAGGGAAATCGAGAGAAACATGCCCACGTACCGAACGCGAGTACTTATACACTCTCGCCTGAGCTTGGCACCGATCTCAGCCGCACATGTTTCGAGGCGCTATCGTGATCTCATCTTCTCACGGCTTGGGGTATACGATCCATCTCAGCGCCCTACACCTCGGTTTCAGGGCGAGGATATAAGGTTCGGTAGCACGTGTATTTCTATACCATTAAACATGCTACATACAGTGTAGAACGAAACCCGCCAACCAGTCCCGTATGCACCCATAACACTGCAGCCTGTCACAAAGTATATTCGGAGAGGAGGAGTATGGCGAAGTCTGTCACTCACCTGTCGTAGCCCTCACTTCAACGGGCAAAGTACGAAGGATCGGGATAGCGCTATTGACATGCAACGCATTTGTCCGAGCGTGCAGGGCCAATCGGCCCTCGGTTCGACTAGGAAACGTATGACCCGGTTCCTTGATTTCTTTCCGCTCCACACGTACTTCCATTACATCACTGGTAGTATGAATCGGATTAAATTCGTGCCGGATGCGGTGACCATTGATCACTGGGGGAGCAACGTTCCAATTAGTGAGTAACGAAGGATATACTGTACATACATATACATATGACGTCGACTCACCAAACGATTGACAGAGCATTGTGTTTATTTCACCCGAGATGAAGTATGACATCCCTCCACGACAGTGTACGTAGGGTGATGCACGCGGCATGTCAATAGAGATGGTGGCTCGACGCAACTCGCAGGCGCGAGTAATAGTAATATGATATTGCTCATCAACGGATTTACAGTACCATCCACACCGCCAGATAGATCCTTTAGTAGTAGTGAGCAAACTCGTAGGCATCCGTGGCCCATGTAGACTTACTCCTGCTGACCGACGAGTACGCCGCATACACTTGAATGTACAAGGCCCGTCCAACGTGTTGCCAAGCAGTTCCTGAGGTTCCGGAAGCATTAGTGCATTCTTTATCTTTCCTAAGAATTCTGTCATGCGGAATCAGCACGATGAGAAGTTTCGCATCCGGCCGTTTGTCCACTGGCACGTATCGTTTCGCTCCATTTCCTTGATATTGCAGCGAATGAATTAGCATTCTGTGCCGTCAAATGGTCGATTATCTTCCTGCGAGACTTTGTGTATTTGAATAGAGTCGGATTCCAGCGTGAATTTTTTTAAAGCCAGTTGTTTCAGCGTCTGGTGCCTAATAGTATCCAGCGGACGTAAATTTTGCAGCTGATATGCATTGAAGGGGGCCGCATCGCCGCCGGCAATGCGATTGCTCGTGGACAGGGGCAATACATCGTGGTTGAACTTTATTTGGTCACCGGCCTACGGTCAAAATACTTGCAAACGAACTGGGAGGACGCACGTGCGTGATCAACCAGCTGAGGACAATCTCAGGCTGCACACCTGTCAGGCAGCGAGGCGACATCAGCTGCGCCCGGCCCATCGCAGACGATGTTTGCTTTGACGCAACTCCAGGCTTGGAAGATCTACCCTAATTCGGCCCAGCACGTCCTTATGCCACTTGAAACCCGTATCACTAATATTGAACGCCGTTGATAAGAAGGCATATTCTTCCAGATGGTCTGCATCGGTAAATATAATGGTCAGCTGGTTCAGCCAGGCAGGATATCTTCTCCAGTGGGTAAGTACTTCTACTATCATCCGGGTGAAGTAAAATACGAGCCACGGTCAGTGATCATTAACTTTTACTAGCAACAATACCAACACCCTCAGTGCTGACGCGGACACTGGCAGCGCTGGTACATCAGACTCAAGTTTTGAAGTCGATAATAAGTTCAAAGCACTGACCTGTCGTTTCATCATGTTTAG
The DNA here is from genome assembly GCA_038089115.1 of Fistulinella cinereoalba. Taxonomy (NCBI): domain Eukaryota; kingdom Fungi; phylum Basidiomycota; class Agaricomycetes; order Boletales; family Boletaceae; genus Fistulinella; species Fistulinella cinereoalba. Next base: position 21,997 of record JBBPKG010000145.1, on the reverse strand, counting down.
CTAGTAACGTCCGTCGCGGTCCGGAATGGGGGGATCTTCTATTGTAAAATATACTGGTCCGACTCGGATATTCCCTTCGTCTTCTTTTGTTTCAGCCGTGTATGCGCATGCACTCGCTCTCGTCCTATCAGTCCGGGTCTCGCCTACTAATCTATACACCGCCCGAGTCCGAGTGGACCACCATCGAGACTCACAAGTTAGCCATCATAATGTGATCGTCGTGACATTAGCTGGCACACAGGCATTTGTGCACGTGTACGAGCAGGGATACACTCGGGCCCTACATTGTTCACATCCTGCACACAAACCTTGCTTGCTCCCCGTCTTCGCCCGAGCCCTACAGCTACATTCGGAAGTATCGCAAGTGGGAAACTACTGTAACGTTTCACCACCCACCAGTTACGAAAATTCATTTCCTAGTTCACTATACAATACTTCGTCATCTTATTCAACTCCGAATTCTATTTGTGAAGATACAGGGATTATTCCTATCTTCCCGAATGGCTGGACAACCACGCATCACAGAATAGTCACCAGGTTAAATTTAAAAGTCGATGGTTGGTCGAGTATGTGATAGTTCGGCTCATCGACCACTTTGTCGCTCACTGATCAATTAATCAGTGGCAAAGGATGGGCCTAGGGACACCGAAAACCATCCCCAATAACAATCTGCATCGCTCTTAGGGTACCAGAGAACGGGCCCTTTGAATGGAGCGACACGCCATGCCACGCTCGTTCCTCGTTCGCTTCCTTATCGAAACTGCCCTCCAGCCTGACCGTCATGACCAATCCCCTGACGGCCGCTAGCCGACTGTCCGGATGGGCAAACAAGAGCCTGTATTCCCATGCTGATCGTGCTATGCCTCCGACGACGTGGGTCTGCCCAAGGAAGCCAAGGTAACGTTCAGTCGCATCGCTGGCTTTGAGGTGGCGCGTGAAGGCGTGATAGAGATTCTTTCTGAGTGTGTCGAAAAAGTGACTTTTGGGGTTCTCACCCCCGTCTATGAACAGCACATTTGTGAACGCAGATGTGAAACTCGCAATGAGAGCGTCCAGTACAGCTTGAATGGTGGTTTCTTCGATGTCGTCATTGCTCGGGGTCGGAATGGTAACCGTGAAATTATGCTCTGCGGAAAGATCCGACGCTAAAATCGAAGACCAGGCGTCAGTTCGTTGTTTCACCCTCTGACCCTAACCCTTTTGGGAGGCGGACTGGAGCCAACACTTTACCTTGTAAGGATGCCACAGCAGCTCGAAATGCCTCCCAATCAAACCAAACTATCTCTTTTCCTGGGCTGACGTCGCCGGAGGCGCTTGTAGTTTCCGCCACAACATGGGAGCGAACAAGCTTGACAAATTCTTTTGCTTGCACATGTTCCTGCTGGTAGATCGGGCCTGTTTCGTTAAAGTATCTGAAAAACAAAGCACGTTACCATCCGCAACATTACTATCGTCCTCGCAAGTCACGGACTTACGGTGTCTGCATGTTTCGCTTTGGGTTCTGATCAAAGTTAGATGAAGTAGGAAGTGTCGAAAGGGATCGGGAACAAGGCGCAGTCTAGGATGTGGGAAGGGTAAGATAACGATGACCAGACGAGAAGGAGAGCACTTTTTATGTAGGTCTCAAACCACCACGGAAAGAAGGCCGCGAAGCTTGACCGGGCCCAGGTATCTGCTCGACAAAATAATTCCACGGGAAATCAATGCGCCACTGGATTACGCCGATCAAAAACCTGGACCCACACTGCTGCGTATGAGTATAGCGAACCAGGGTCGGGTGCAAGGGAACATTCACGGACAGGTTTTTAGCTTTTGATCGCCAATTTGAAAGACGGGAATATGATTATCAAGTACCGGCGGCAAATTGTAGTGACCCTGAATCATAGAACCACGGAAAACAGTGAGGCATTGACATTGGGAAAGGTGCCTCTGTGAGGGAATGTAGATATCGAGTAATGGAAGGTCTTACGGCGATAAACGTATTGGTGAGCAGCTGAGTACGCAACTGTGATGACGAAGCAAAGATGACCATAGGACCGGCCGATGCGGAGGGAGTGTCAGCCTGAGCCGGATGTGAAGGACTGGAGATCGACGCCAAGTGTCCGCAGTGCAGCAGTGCCAAACCAAAGAAGGGTCGGCCTCGGTGGCTAGAAAACGAAATTGGGGCGAAGAAACGGGAAAGGGACGACGGCGCAGTACATGCATAGCAAGGAGGAACGTTGGCGGTGCGTTTTTTGTTCGCAAACGGGGATACATCATGGCGGAATCCATTTGCGAAGGTGATTGGTAGGCGAGTGTGTAATGAGGCCCTTTGGAGCGGCTACACAGCGGCGAATCAAGCCAGCGCACAGAGCCGCAGTCCATGTTAGAGAGGGGTTTTCATACAGACATCGTTATTAGCAGCACTGCCTTGGCGATTTCGGCAAGTCCATGGTATGTAAAGTCGACACAACCTAAGCTATCCGATCAAAATCACTGACGGTCGAATCGACTGCGAGAACGCTTACTTAAGCACCGAGAATTCCATCCGGCTTATGAAGTCTTGGTATGGGGTCTCCGTGACCGACTGAAGGCGTGGGAGGGAGAATAAGGTGAGGAATGCCTGTCATACCGCGCTACAGAGTGAGGGTCACAGGCCAAAGTTGTTCGTCATCCGTTGACGGAATGCTTGTCTGATTGCTCAGGACCGTCGGTTTGGATACCTGCGGCAAGTTCGGATAATCGACCTGTGTAGTATGACGGGAAACCATGGGAGAATATGATAAGGGGAGAACAATAAGAGTGGCCGGTTTTGCTGCTCGATTCCCTTTTGTGAGGGAGCGAGACACGGAGCCTCGGGTGGTGACGTTTGTATAGAGCTATGCGATTGGCATGATCCGGGGCCCGAGTGAAGGTCACGAGGACCCATACGTGTACAGGGACACGTGGTCGCAGCATAGCATGGCCTGCCACGGCGAGAGTGCCCCCTGGAATCGGAGTCTGGGTCCATCCATTGGGTGACCAGACCGATGCCGAGTGCGACAGATAGTCGACAAGTTCGGCGAAGCTGGCGGGCCCGCCGCACGAGACAGCCGTCACGGTAGCCTGAGTCTCCCCGAGGCGAGTCTTGGCGGCCCCGATAGGACCTGACGCTGTTTTAGGATGGCCACGACGAGGATGTGGATTGGTGGTCGGAGTGGGACATTGTGTCCCATGATGGCCTTCCACAGATAGCAAGGAGTGACCATGTGCACGCCAGCCAATCGCCGGGCGAGCGTGCGTGAGGGCTGCTCGGGTTATTACGCTGGCTGTCTACGATTCCAGCTCAGATTCCCCCCTCCACCATGCGTGAGCGACGTTCTGCCAGTGCGGACGACCCAGCCTGACAGAGCCCCCAGGTCTCATCATCCGCGACGACCCCTCCGCAGTCGGTGACTATGTCGCAGCCTACATCGCAAAGCGGTCTGCTGCCTCTCCCTCTCCCTCGCGCCCGCTCACTCCCCCACAGCATAAACGACTTTGCACCCACCGCCGAAAAGCCATTCGTCCTCGGCCTCCCCACCGGCTCGTCCCCGATCCCGACCTACAAGAAGCTCATCCAGTTTGTCAAGGAGGGAAAGCTCTCGTCCGTCGTCCATCTTATCTTGTGGCTGTGTCATGACATCTTCGTCAGGTTCAAGCATGTCGTCACGTTCAACATGGACGAGTATGTCGGTCTTCCACGAGACCACTCCGAGTCCTATCACACCTTCATGTTTCGGGAATTCTTCTCCCATGGTGTGTCTCGCTCTGTCGCATCCAGGCCCATCCTCACCTGTCTTCCAGTCGATATACCCCCCTCCCAAGTGCACATACTAGATGGCAACGCACCTGACCTCGTTGCTGAATGCAACGCCTACGAGGCCGCCATCAAGTCATATGGTGGTATCGAGCTCTTCCTTGGTGGTATTGGCGAGGACGGTCACATTGCCTTCAACGAACCCGGTGCGGGACTCCTGTGCTCTATGTGATCCCAGGATGGCCTCATCAACTTGCTCGCAGGCTCCTCTCTTGCGTCCCGCACCCGCATCAAAACACTTGCCTATGATACCATCCTTGCCAATGCCCGTTTCTTTGACAATGACATCTCCAAGGTACCCCGGATGGCGCTCACTGTCGGGGTCGCTACTGTCCTTGATTCGCGCGAAGTCGTTGTCGTCGTCACCGGTCTTCGCAAGAGTCTTGCTCTGAGCAAGGCAATCGGTACGCAACTTATCTGCTGCCTAAAATTATGTCCCACTAACTCTGCTTTTGGGCGCGTTCGATTGACCAGAGAACGGTGTCAACCACTTGGTGTGTGTCTTACCTATCGATGGTTGGGTTGTGCTTATGGTATGGTAGTGGACGCTTTCTGCACTCCAACTCCATCCCTGGGCATTGATCGTTGTTGACGAGGATGCTACTGCAGGTAATGCCCACCTCCTTGCACTCGAAGCCGCCGCGTTGACGATGTCTTCCATCGTCCTTAGAACTTCACGTTAAGACAGTGAAGTACTTCAAATCTATCGAATACGTTCAAGAGCAGGTCGAAAAGTCCAGAAAGGAGCTCCAGCAGAAAGGCGAAGAAGGAACACAGGTAGGAAGTATGGAGTAATGTAATCGTGTGGTGCATACGCTCGTCAGGCTGGGCGACTAAAGTGGGTATTTTGCGCTGGTGTGGGCCATTGACGCGGTAAAGGTATCTAGTGTAAGAGCCGCAACGTGAGACGCTATGGCGTTATGATATTGTGGTCTGGCGTAGTACAAGCGAACGCACCTGACGGGTCTCAATATGTCCGCAGCCGGTCGTGCGAGCTGGCGTGAAAGCCTGCGTTATCGTTGTCAAGCTCTAGATCGTGCGGTCCAGACGTTTCGCGAAATCGAGTAGTACCGTGTAAAGTAATACTCGTAGTCTTGCCTAATACGGTTTTTTACTACATACAACTCGCAATAATCACGCAATCGTCAAGCCGTAGCACGTCATCGCAAGAGAATTATAAAGACCTACGAAGTCCCACTCGTCCCAGGTCTCCCCCGATCGTATGTCTCTTTTTTGTTTTTGTTTTTTGTTCACACTCATCCTTTCGAAGAAATGCAAATATTGCGCCACCCCGTCTGGTTCATCGAATACGAATACTCAGGCAAAGGTATCATTGCTGTCTGACTCGGGGCCACCATGGGTTCGTGTTCTTGCCATCCCGAATGTAAAGATGCTTGTATGGGCCTTTCCACGGTCCTGCGCCTCTGCAATCATCTTCGTTGACCCCCATGTTCTGCTGTCGCATTCGGACCGCCCTAATGCATGGCGATTCGTACCGAGTTGGCCGATTTCCCCCGCTGAAACTCCATTCTTTTGGCCCCGTTTGTGCCTTCATGTGAGTCGCTCTGTGACTACCTGTGCCTGTGTCTACATGTCAAAACACCGATTGTGTGTCCGACCTTATTGGTTGCGGGCATACCCATTCCCTGGGGACACTAAACCCGGCACCCGAGCGCTTGTGGCCGGGAACGTGGATTTGCTCGGATCTTCAACTTGAATGTGTACGTGTTTGTACGTCTCCCCTCTATAAATCTTAGTTTCGCTTTGTTGTTCGCAACTCACCCTGCTAACATTTTGATATGTCTACGCCCTTCATCTCTTCCGCCTCCAGTTACTCTGATTCCGGTCGGTCAGGGGACAGTACTCCGCCTTCTGAATTTACTCTGCCCAAGCTATATATTCTTTCTTCCCACTTTCTCCGTGGTTCTCGTCTCCAAGCGTTCTCATCGAAGCTCGAAAGGGGTTTTGGGGACAAAATCCTATTGTTCGTTGCACACGTAGGGCCGTTGGACATCAAAAGCGCGCAGGAAGCAATGATGCGCATTGGTGAAAAGGTTCCTGACGCCTGCCCGATGGGCAAGGAGCTGGTGAAATTTTCCGAAGGTGGTGACCGTGAGATCCTTTTGCGTCGGTCGAAAATAATATCTTACTCGACTCCAGATGACGGGTTTTACCTGGCTGACAGTGCGCCTCTCCCTGCCGAGCCTTCATCCGTGGACGAAGTTATCAAGTCGCATATTGAACAGGCTATTCTGGTGAGAACTTGAGCAAGAGAAATTGCGCGGTTACTGATGTTCGGGTTTTTCCGGGGACAGACGACGCCCGCAGACGCGTTGCGCATTTTTTCTGCGAGTGGCCTGCGTGTCGTCTTTTCTGTCTCTTCTGGTGCAAAGAGCGCCCCTTCGCCCACGTTAGGTGGGGGCCGTGCTACATTGTATCTGCTGGAGCGTCCCCAAATATCGTTTTCCCCGCTTCCTCAACTTGCCCCGTCCGGCGTACCCACGCTCGATGACTGGCGCGCGCTGTGGGCAACCTGGGATCTCGTGACGCTTGGTATGATCCCACAGGAGATGTTGCACCAGAAACCGATCAATCTGAGACATAAATGCCTATTTTATATTGGCCATATTCCTACGTGAGTTGAGCCGGCAGCCTCCGTATCGCAATGGCCAACGAGGGTGCTGATATCCGGTCAAACTAGGTTCTTGGACATGCTCATGAGCAGGGCACTGGACGAACCTAATACGGAGCCTAAGTATTTCACAGAGATCTTCGAGGTAGGTCTAAACCTCACCATTAATGAACAGTGGTTGATCCTGTGACGGTAGCGCGGTATTGATCCCCATGTGGATGATCCCGACCATTGCCACGTAAGTCTCTTTACTGACCTCCACTTTGATAAGTAGATGCGACACCCTCATAACAGCGCCACTCCGAAGTTCCAGACCATGACGAAGATTGGCCGACGCTCACGAGCATTCTTGCATTCCGTGACCGCGTACGCGCACGTCTGACCCGTTTGTACGAGGATATCGCTACCGAACAACGCACACTTAACAGGTACGTTGGTCGAATGTTGGCGTTGACGCACGAACACGAAGCCTGGCATGTGGAGGTGGGCATCTTACCTCAGTATGTGCTACACACCCTTCTCATGGACGTGTTTTCTAGACGTTGCTGTACATGCTGATCCAACGCGCGGGCACGGGGACTTTGCCCCCGTTTGGTTTCACATCACCGCCGTGGTCTGAGCTCGCTGCTGCATGGGACGAGGCTGCTGCTCGTTTGCCGAGCCGGCCTGACGCGACGTTTGGCCCTGCCACGATCACGTTGGGCCACGACGACTGTGAGGGAGACGACCTCGAGCCCGACGTGGCACACCGCGTAGCTGGACATGAGTTTGGATGGGACAATGAGCATCCCGCGAGGCGGGCCGAGGTGGGCCAGGTGCGCATGGAGTGGCGGCCTGTTACCAACGAAGAATACCTCGCCTTTTGGAAGGCGGGCAAGGAGGCCAAGGTAGAGTTCCCCCCCAGTTGGGTGGATGACGAAGAAGAAATCAAGGTTCGTTTGATGTGATCCGGTCAGCTGTGACTCGAATCTAATTAAACCTCCAGGTTCGCACGTTGTATGGGCCGGTGTCGATGAACGTTGCAAAGCACTGGCCGGTTTTGACGTCGTACGATGGCCTGCGGGCGTATGCCCAGTCCAAAGGCGGACGGCTTCCGACGGAGCCTGAATTACGGCTTTTCTTGGACACGTACGATGTCGGGCATGCAGGTGGTGCAAACGTCGGGTTCAGGCACTGGCACCCAGTTCCGTACGTGCTCAGTTCTGCTGCCCTCGCTCACTGCTCATAAGGTGCTCCTGGGCCCATTCTTTATTCTCAGTGCCACGACAGGTCTAGACGAGCATGAGGGCAAGGGTACTAACGGTGGTGTCTGGGAATGGACCTCAACCCTCTTTAGTGCACATGACGGTCTCTTCCCGACCGCACACTTTCCCGGGTACTCGACCGACTTTTTCGATGAGCGACACCACGTCGCGCTCGGCGGGTCCTATGCAACGATACCGCGTCTCGCTGGACGGCGGACGGTGCGAAACTTTTACCAACACAATTATCCATACCCGTGGTTGGGAGCGCGGGTTGTGTATGATGTATGATAGATGAACTGTAGTCCTTTGCTTATATGTCGTACCATGTATCAATACCATGGAAGGAAGAATGAAAGTGCCATCATGTGGGTGATGCTCCGCGCGCGCTCAACCACTGCGCCATGCTCGCTTGCATATCACAGGATCGTATCATTCAGCTCCCACGCCGACGCAGACATGTGCGGACGACGAGGATGGCAATAGGGCCAGGCCTGCATATGGCATGCCCATGCACCGCAAATAGCAATGCGCAAAAAAAAAGGTGTTTCGGGCGCAGACAGTACTTTCACAACTGGGGTCCGACATGAACTGATGACGTGGGTAGCAATTGGTCCTGCATGCCCGCCCACTGCAGATGACAATGCGCAAAAAAAAGAAATCGTGTCTCACATTAGTCACATATACACGCGGGTGTAGAGTATATTTTTGAGAAATTCTGACTGCTCTATCAGCGTGTACGCTTAACGTCGATGCGGGGCCTAGCATCACCTATGCGATGTGAGTTCGATTCACATCTTTCTCGATGCTCGGTGACGTCGATGATCGGCCAGTTCCGCTCTCCTTTCACTACACGTCGTCGTCTTCCCGCTTGCTAGGGCCGCCCAATGGTGTCTTCATGTGTTGTCATTGGCGCCGTCGGTGTCTTAACCGTGTGATCTCACACGTATGGAGATAACAAATATTATTGGCTTCATGATGGCTTTCTTCAAGTGGAGCTGCTGACTTATGGTCATGACACTGCGTTTGAACGATGAAGCCTACAGTGGTATTGCGCGCTTCATCATAGAACAGGTGGGGGTCGAAGGAACGGATGAAATCCTCCAATTATTTGCCATAGAAGTGGGCATTGTTGACGCTCTACTTCGCTCCCTTTATGCACCGTTAAATTTAACGGTGCATACAACCTGAGGATTATCATATCCTTATGTAGCAGATGACGCTGAGCACTGATGGCTAGATGCCTTTCTGACAAGGCCTGGGCCCCACCTCATTTGGAGATGTTCAATGGACTCGGATATCATTGGGGTGCAAGTAGTAGTCGGTGCTCAGAGAAACGTGCAAGGCGCGATGATGATCCACCCAACGCGCAGGTCCTGAGTCATCACAAATCCATCTAAGTTCGACACCAGCACGATTGTCTCGCGCTTTTCGAATGTTCAATCGATAACCGAACAACCGCAAATGTTCATCGTTCGTTATTACTTTAATATTACTTTCCATCCCTTTTGCATTCCCTGAATTGTCTGATGGGTTCGCTTGTGATACATAATGGCCGTGCTATGTTGCATGCAGATTCTGGGAGCGGGCGAATTACTCTCGTTATTCCTTGGCATGCAAGTATGATAATTGATTTAGCTTCTCGGAGTCCAAGACTAATGACTGCGATTACATGAAGATAATCATGAAGTTGCCGCGAATCTGTTCTATTCCGGCGATCTCAGCCAATAGCAATTAAGCCCTCAATGGTTCCGTTAACGACCACCGTAGCATAAAACGTCAGT
>JBBPKG010000144.1:0-49874 GCA_038089115.1 Fistulinella cinereoalba | reverse complement strand
ATCATGGTTCATGCTATTTTAGATAATTTACACAAAGAGCGCCCCAATATAGTACGAAATATTAGGCAGATATCTCGGTAAATATCTACTGAATCCTTTTCAGCAAATATTGGTTATATAATAACCTCGATCCGTGGTGTAGCAATCGTCATGCAGGACGGGCGTGGCCAGTGGCGCAGGTCCGGGGCCGCATCGGGAGCTTACGCTCGTAATACGTACCCGATACAGTACAATACGGCATATTGTATTAGCTGATAATGCATAATCGCCGTATTGCATAGCTTCTCTGGGGGTCCCAAGTTGGGGACAGCCAAAATGTGGGTCCAATTATGCACTACTATAGCGGGTGACCAAGGGTAGGCAGGTAGACTACTTTTCGAGACAGTCAATGCTCTACAACGCATCAGATGTCCCACTCGAGTCCTTTCAACTGAATATGGCTCTATCTGTATAATCTCCCAGTCGACCTGACCCCATACTGGTCCTCTCGCGTGGGAAATCAATTTGCGACGGCTGATCTAACACTGCTGGATGTGTAGCGCCACCTCGGGGGAGTCCTAACCCTTGCTTTTCTACAAGCCTTCCGCATATCGCGTTTGGCTCCGTTTCCGGGAGGCATATTACCATGATCGTTATGACTGCACCTCCATGCGGCAACTGCTCCCATCAGCCAGCGCCAGTCGACAATGTTACTGAGCAATGATGATGGAACAGGACCGATTGTAGGTGCACCTTGCAAAATAATTGTGAACATGGCGACAATTGCACCTCATTCACTGGGATCGAACAAGTGCGCTATACAGAGTTCCGCCGTATAAGGAGGCAATGGGTGATCCAATCAAACCTGCCAGTGTGCGACATGTCAACAAGGTAATTATGGAAGGAGATAGCGCAGAGGCCAGGGAGAAGACTGCCCGTGTGCGTCAGTGAGCAGCGATAAATCCCAGTCGAAGTGTGCCTACAGACGAAGCCTAAGGAAGCGGCGGTGTAAACCGGTCGGCGACCATACATTTCACTTAAGGGGCCACCGATCAAAGGCCCAAACACGCAACCCTACAAGGTCGTTAGAAAGTCTTATGATTTTTATGACGACACATTACCTACAAAGTTGAAGAGGCCAACACCAAGCAAAGCGATGATGTGAAAATGCTCTTGGATTTGCTCCTGTATGCCTGACTGCTATCCAATCAAGCAGCGTCAATACTTGAAGCTTGCTCACATACAAAGTGATAGTAACGTCGCTATGGAGGGAGTCATGAATTCGACTGATGCAACGCACTAGGATGAAAACTGACAGAGGTGCAATCAGGTTCCAAACTACAAATGCAATCATCCATCGTCGCCATCTGCTCCATCGCCGAGGATCGTGCTCAGGGGACAACGCAATCGATGGGACCTGAGACAAGGGTGAGAGTAGTAAGAGCACACCAGAGATACGTAGATGAAAGTTTTTATAGTACCTGTGAATCTATCGTAATAGACGATGAACCGCTTGAACTTGTACATAATTGAGACGGCAGCTGACGAGCCGGACCACTGGCAGGAGCAAGGATGAAAGCAAAAAGGACCTGATCAGGCTCAAGAAACCCGGATCTTCGACTCAACAATTGCTTGTCGAACCAATGACAAAAAACCGCACTCGTAGTGGTTGCAATGACAGAGACTATCAGGTAACCGGGTCAGCGTAGTAAGTATGAGAAGTTTGGGTGGAACTGAATCGTTATCGTCGCTGATAAATATCACACGGTGATTTCCGCTGGGCTATCTGGATGGTCTACATTCAGACCGCCATGACGCAAAGCGATTCTGTGAATGAAGAAGGCCGCCGATGGACCCATAGACGGTCTGGCCCATTCACAGGCTTTTGATGGTCCATCATAGCACAGCCCACTGGCATTGAAGCAACGGAATGCGCTCCCTCTAGATAGTAGTACACCAGTAAGCTACATACTGCATGGAGGCGTTCAAAGAAGCAGCCGACCAAAGCACACGTCCTCGACTTAAGAGTTTTGCTGCAACTGTCGGCCAGGTTTGAAACGCCGTGACGATGTTCAGAAAGTTGACTCGATCAATCTGGTAGTGAACTGAATGGGATAGCCGATGGCAAGCTTGCCGTGGTGGGATTCAACATAACATGTGTTGAGCCAGTGTGACTGACTTTGTAGATGAACCAAGTAGTCGAAAGTGAAGAACTGGATCATTTGCAAGCTTTCAAGTTGGGAGAGATGTCTTATAGGAAGACACTACTTTGGGTTCCGCTGACCGATATGACGGGGTACTAGTAGATGACTACGATGTCCGGTTCTGTCCTAACGGTCTGGCTTAGCGTGTGAATTGAAGGTGTCACAACGGCTCGTAAGTGACTGGAATCTGCAGCGGCAGGGCTAAAAAGATGTGTGACATTTTGCTGATGCAGTGGGGAGAGTCATGGACGATCGGTTCCGATTATTTGAAATGTAGCCTTGTAAAGGAGCTGACAAAGCGGAGTGGTGTGACGTCACAAATACTAGTCTCACGCCTCAGTCTCTCCCTTCAGACAACGTTCTTAACAAGTTTATCTCAGCCGCTCGTGATTCTCTACACCGCGCAGATGAAATTAATGCGCAGCCCTTACCCGGCCCAAAATTGGGGCTCCCGAATAGCCACTTTTGCGATGTCAACGCTGTCAAGTGCATGACAGGTATGTCTTTGAGCTTCCGGCTGGTGGATGGACCGAAAACGTAAAGGTCGTGTTATTAAAGCCCGGGCCTGCAGGATGTATGCTTTACAGGACGACCGCTCTCCAATCATCCTCGAGACAAACGAAAGGCCTGGTCATGCCCTTTCCAGCTTCCGACGACCATCCCGCCGGTCAGGCGTTGGAGAATGATACTTCTAAAATAATCGAAGCGTCGAGCAGGAAGGGGATCAAATTCTGGCTTGTCTTTGCCTCCATGTGTACTTGCCTTTGTCTCACTGCCCTCGAGTTATCCTCCATCTCCACCGCACTTCCAGCCATCGCCAATGCGCTGCACGCGGATTCTTTCACCTGGGTTGGCTCTGCTTACGCTCTTTCTGCTACTGCATTTCTGCCAATGAGCGGTGGGCTGGCTCAAGGCTTCGGTCGGCGACCCACTCTCCTGTTGACGATTGGTCTCTTTGCACTTGGAAGCGGCATTTGTGGCGGCGCGAAGACCATGAACATGCTCATTGCGGGACGAGCCATACAGGGTTTGGGTGGAGGGGGCATTCAGTCACTCACAGGAATTGTGCTCGCGGATTTGGTCAGTCTGCAAGAACGTGGGATTTATGCTGGCTTATTTGGACTGTGAGTCTGCTCGAATATACAATCTGCGAGTCAGAGTTTGACAGGTACTCCTTAGCGTTTGGTGTATTGCTGCATCAGTTGGTCCTGTGGTTGGAGGCGCGTTCGCGACGAATGGAAAATGGCGTTGGCTTTTCTGTGAGCATTGCAACTTTTGTAGCGCTTGTAGTACTCATACAATGGCAGACCTCAATTTGCCAATCGCGGGCGCTGCGGCTCTGGCAGTCCTACTGTTCTTGGATTTACCCGTCCCTCAAGGCGATGTTCGACATAAGTTCAAGCGAATGGACTGGATGTAAGATTTCTATTTCAACAATTGGCCGAATGAACCTACTCACGGTTGGTCTGCTAACAGAGGTAACTTTCTTGTTATCTCGAGCACAGCCGCCTACACGATAGGGTTGACTTGGGGTGGGATCACCGCACCATGGAAGTCAGCCAAAGTACTCGTGCCATTAATCCTTGGTCTCACGGCCCTGGGCGCCTTCCTCGTGTACGAGGCCAAGTATCCAAAAAATCCACTGGCGAGTGCATGCTGGTTCGTAAGGCCCCCGCAATGATCTAACTATATCTGTATTAGGTACCATATATCGTGATGAAAAATAGAACCAGTCTCAGTGGGTAAGCTAGCGGTTATTTATCGAATCTCACTCCTATTCACTGTATATCAGATACGTCCAGACATTCGTGTGCCAGGTCGTCGTGATCGCATTTGTCTGTGAGTTCATTCGAACCATCCCTCGCACATTTCGCGTGACATTCTATAGATTATGGACCAGTATACTTCCAGGCATGCAAGGGCGCGTCTCCCGTTCGCTCTGGCATCTACTCGCTCTCATTCACCACACTCGGTGCTGTAACCATCATCAGCGGCTTATTGGTCAGAATAACCTTCAAATATCGGCTGCAAATGTGGATAGGCTGGGTCATCACTATCATTTCTTTTTCTTTAATGAGCACGGTCAGTGCGACGTCACATACCAAAGAAATACTTGGGTTCAGTGCCCTGCTTGGCATAGGCGCAGGGTCTGTATCCGTTGAACCATATAGCTTTTATAAGGCTCACTTTCGGATTATTCATAGCTTCCTGCAGTCTACACCAATGTACCCCATTCAAGCACCTTTACCGGTCACTCAAAACGCGCCTGCTCTTGCTTTCATGTGGTTTCTTCGTTGGATTGCCGCTGTGGGTCTCAATCCATTTCTACCATAACCATGCCCTTACATGTTGTCAGGTGTGGGGTGTCACGCTCGGCAGCGCGGTTCTTCAAAATGAACTGTCGAAAAAAATTCCCGCATCGTTTCTCGTGTCAGTCCCGCAAGGGACAGCGATTATGTATGCCCTCATCCCACAGATATCTTCTCTTCCTCCAGAGCTACGTCATGAAGTCGAAGCCTCGTTTGCCAGCAGCCTCGATGAGCTGTGGCGCATATTGGCTTGCATCAGTGCAGCTGGATTGTTGGCATCGTTTTTCATGAAAGCCCTTCCGCTGACGAACAGCCTGGATGCGGAATGGACCATGCAAGCCGAGAAAGAGAAGGGGGAAGATCTGTCAGTATGATGGAGTCAGGGTCATGCTGCAGACACTGGCAATCTTCAGGCAGCGATTGCGTGGATATTGACGACAGTCTTAGAATGCACCGGATGCCACGGCCGGAGCACATCTGATCCCGAATTTACTGGTGGAGTTGAACAATTTTCACGTTCATCTTCCAGTTGCCTCTTCCCTTTTCGCCTTTCCCGTGACTTATCTTTTCGATTAGATGGGTTAGCATTTAAACCCTGTATCACAGAATAGATTTCCGACATCAATTTAGATGTATACATATACGTTTTTCACTCATTTTGGAATGGGCACGTCGACGTGAAAAACCTTCCGAGAATGCCCGCCACCGGTGGAAGACCTTTACCTCAACCGGACGCATGTGTTATACACCGGCAATGTGGGTTTTCGTGTGGGTTTCCGGGCCGGTGGTTCGTTATGACTATATCGAAGCAGAAACCACATACAAACCATGCGTCAGCCACCGAATTGTGCCGGTCTCGAATTGACTTCGAAACAAAAACTCTCGGAGAGAGGGAGTGTGCCGTCAGACTATGGTACGAAATTCAGCCTGGCTGCCATCTGAGGCAAGTCTCAAGCGTCAGGTCATTGTTGGCAGTATCTTCACGTTGGAAGGCCAGTGTTTTAGATTCATGACCGGTCATTTTGAATCAAAATAGACCATGCTTAAGACGCTCCAATGACAGGACCACACGATTTTTGGGTGTTCGAGGAAGAACCTACGCGGGAGTCCTGTTACCCAAGCTATCGGAACAAAGTCATTCACTGGCACGTCACCGGTCCGAGCTGGTCTTCGAGACGCTGCGGGTCTTTGCAAGCTCAATTGGTGAGCGATGTATGCAAGCAGACTCAGTATAGAGAGAAATTATATAAGGTGTTTTGTCAATCAGATGCACCTGATTGTCTGTCGGCCCGGGTAAGTAGAACTCAAGCCGCACTTTCATGCGTCGGAAGATAGCCGGGACTCGGAAAAGCTTTAGTCCATAATTGAAAGTAGTCACAGAAGACCGCCGCAACTCAGGGTCGGACTCCGTCGAGCCCGGCCTAGCCACAGCAGTCCAACCGTCCAACCGCGGCTGCGGGCATCTGTGCACCTTGCGCATGCCGAGGATTGTGTTCCCTTTTCGTCACTTTAGATCTAGTTTAATTCGCTTTTCAGGTAACACAACTGTCAATGAATGCCAGTGATACTAGTGCTACGTCTTCCGTGCATAGCTAGATGCCTATCTGCCAGTGCCCGCAACGAAAAGGTATCATGTAGCCATATGAACCTGCATTACAGCATGCTGAATCTATCTGCATCATTCGCCAGGCCACTGATCGATCACAGGAATGCACAAGCGGACGGTCTTCCGAGCATATTGAAGCCTCCAGTACTGGCATGTTTCCTCCACCTTGCACTCCTATACTCTTGTCAAATTCCCCGTCGTGGTTCTTCTGAGACACCATTCCATTTCTCAAATTGCGGAGGACACTATACCCGCCAAGATGACACACGCCGGGAAGGGGCTTTAATTCTGGCTTGTCTGCCTCTCAATGTGTACCTGTCTCTGTTTTTCTGCCCTCGAGTTATCCTCCATCTCTACCGTGCCCCACGATCACAAATGATTTGCATGCAGAGCAGTTTACCTGTGTGCGCATTTGCCTATTCCTTCTGGCACCTGGAGAGAGGAACTTGCGCGAATGAACTGGATGTACGTTTGCCAGTGTCTCAATATTCCCACAAATAGTCCCCCTGATGAACTAGCCCATTGACTGACAGAGGCAACTTATTGGTTACCTCGAGCACGGGAGCGTACACATTAGGGTTGACGGTGGGGTCGTTGCGCCATGGGAATCAGCCAAGGTACTTGCACCGTTATTGGCTTGTCTGGCATGGCAGACTTCATCGCATATGAGGCACACTTTCCGAAGCACCCACTCGTATGTGTATATTCACGTACATTGTCATGGTTGAACCTCAGTACCTGAATTAGGCCCCACTTTTCCCGATGAAGAACAGGACCAGCTTTGGTGGGCGAGTAATATCATACAGTTTTCTTGTGTCGACTCATCGCGTACATCAGATATATACAGTCATTCTTACGCACCGTTGTACTTTTCGGGGCAGTCTGTGAACTCGTTTGGAAAGTGAGTGCGTCCTGTTTGACTTGACCACTTTGCAGATTATGGGTCGGTGCACGCGCGGGCATGCAAGGGTACATCTCCCGTCCGATCTGGTATTTACTGTTGATCGAGGTCACAGCGAATTGAATCAGCAAGGGTACTCTGGCAGTGACCAAGTAGCTAACAAAGTGCTGCTTCTACTGGGCCGGGCCTCAGCAAACCGCTGACGTGAGAGGTGATCAGCGACAAGGTTTTGGTTTCCAGGGACATGAAAGACCCGCAGATCAACGTCTGTCGCCAGTAACGCGTCCGCCACTGCAATGAGCATCCAGTTCATCCCTGGGATGGCAGCGAGTCGATCAAACAATTGCACCGTGTTAAGGTTTTCTCGTCTGCGCCTCATCTGAGCGCGAGTCAATTAGTGAGCACAATCCATGCGGTAGATCCAATTGGAAAATACCCTGGTCTCATTGCTATACTTGGTGTGGGTGCAGGGTATGTGTCCCACTTATGTTGAAACAAGTCCATAACACCCTCTTGGTAGTTCGTTGCAATCGACCCCTATATATCCTATTCAAGCACCTCTGCTAGTCTTACAAAATACATTAGCACTCTCCTTCATGTGGTTCATGCGTGTATCCGCTACCGTATGTATTTCGGTCCCTTTGGATCGACACTAAACGCTGCAAGTGTGGGGTATCACCATTGGGAGCACCGTCCTCCGGAACGAACTCGGAAAGCGGCTTCCTCCGTCGTTCCTCGCATCCGTCCCACAAGGAACTGCGATCGTGTATGCACTCATCCCACAGATTCCCTTGCTCCCTCCAGAAATATGGTACGAGGTCCAGGCAACGTTTGCGGGGAGTCTTGCGGTGCTGTGGCGTATTTCAGCTGGGATTAGCGCCGCCCGATTCTTGGTTTCATTATTTATGCGGGCTGTTCCGCTGAGCACCTCGCTCGAGCCTCGGTGCAAGTTGGATGCTGAAAATGGAAAAGGGGGACGAGCCGGCGGCGTGAGATCGTCTTGCAGGCACGAGGGGCGACATTGTCACGAGGATGTCTGCATCATATGATTTAGACCATCACCGGCACCTTTCAATCGAGGAGTGTTGTCTTGGTTTCATCCCTATGGACTTCATGCGGGTTACTAGTAACTGTGAGCCCCCGGCAGCATATACGCAGTATGAGGCGGATCGCAGGATTGAGAGCGTATTTATACAACGCCGAAAACGTGGCCACAGGGTAGAAATTCAATTCTTGAAGCCGTATCATGATGCGCCGGCCTAAGTTCCGCGAGAGTTGAGACGCGCCGTGTGAGGAAAGTCGGGCGCCCGGAGATGCTGCTGGCAACGGTGACAATAGTCTCACGACCAAGATGGGATGCCAATGAACGCTTGAGCATCTTAGCTGCTCCAACGAGAGTTTTACCTATAGACCTGATAACGGGTGTTCCTCAAAAAGCTGTCGACCTACTGATGCATAGATAGCCGTACAAGCATGTGTTCATATGTGCGACAGGGGATCTGGTGACGCTGGTACTGGTAGTCGGGTTATATGTGTGTGTGACGAGGCGACAGGTGTGACAGGTTACCTGTTCACTGCCTCACGTTGCCGCGCGCAGTCTGAACCACCAGCGTTATTCATCTCGGTAAGCAAAAAACATATCTTCTTACCCCCGCTCATTGTCTTGTCCAGAGTTGTCGTTATGTTTGTGTCTCCCTGCATTCGTCGTCGACCCGTCTGATGTGTCGTCAATGTGTCCAACCCTAGGTCTGAGCCTTACGATCCCTACGTCCCCCGCGGTGGCTCTTCGTCGAACCCCTCAGGATCCCAGGGCAATGCCAAAACTGCCGCTATTCAGCAACAAATCGACGATACCGTCGGGATCATGAGGGAAAACATCACAAAGGTGGCCGAGAGGGGCGAGCGACTTGATTCACTCCAGGACAAAACTGGCTAGTCTCTTTGTCATTGCAATGTAGCGATCGTCATGCAGACTTCTTCGACAGACAACCTCGCCGTCTCGGCTCAGGGCTTCCGTCGCGGGGCAAACAGAGTACGCAAGGTGAGTTTGGTACTTCTCTGATGTAGTACGACGCTGACCGTATCTAGAACATGTGGTAAGCTCTTTATTCGCTACTTTACTACCTCCTCTCACTTCGGGTGACCCTAGGTGGAAGGACATGAAGGTGGGCGTGCCCTGCTGCGTAAGGCAAGAGTGCTGACGCAATTTCTAGATGCGTATCATTATAGGCCTTGCGGTGGCCATTATCATCGTTATCATTGTCGTCAGTATCGTCAAAGCAACCCACAAATAGTCGTTCAGCTGGCCACACTGCGCGACTGTTACCTACTCCTTGTGTCATATCTATGATGCGTCTCCTCTAATTTCTTCGGTTCTCCGTGTGCCTTAGTATTACGGTTCGTCGGACGGAAACGCTGGATGAGCCGGGACTGTTCATACGTAGCTGTGATTCTAGTTTTGACCGTTTCCATTTGTTGTGTTAGTTCAGTCGTGAATTCCAGCGCTCCTTTCAGGCTTGGTTCCCACGCACTGGTGATGATCTTCAGTAACCTGGTTGTTCTTGACCTCGACGTCAACCGTCGGTTAACACGCTCTCCGTTTTTCTCACCATATTATCCTCCCCA
This sequence comes from Fistulinella cinereoalba, assembly GCA_038089115.1. Lineage (NCBI taxonomy): Eukaryota > Fungi > Basidiomycota > Agaricomycetes > Boletales > Boletaceae > Fistulinella > Fistulinella cinereoalba. Next base: position 40,250 of record JBBPKG010000144.1, on the reverse strand, counting down.
CAGTTCTTGAACTTCCGTTTCGTGGCTATCTTGCCCGTGCCTCTCGTTTACTGCAATCCTAGTTTCTCTGCTACATGCCAGAATGTCCACACATGGCCACAGGCAATCCGCCTCCATGTCCCAAAACCACAAAGCCCAGCTTGCTAATGCCTATAATGAACTAGGGAAGGAGCTTGCTTCCCAAAAGATGAGGGTGATAGGTAATTACACCCTTGGAAAAGTAATCGGAGAAGGCAGGTCTTAACCCTACGTCAGGCGCTTGCATACTTGATAAGATCCTTTGCAGGTGCTTATGGAAAAGTGCGCATGGGTACGCACCGTTTGACGTCAACCCGTGTCGCTATCAAGCAAATTCCCAAAGCCATGTCCGCCTCCCTCACCCGCGAAATACATCATCACCGCCAGCTCCACCACCCGCATGTTACCCAAATGTATGAAGTCATTGCCACGGAATCTCACATATGGATCGTGACGGAGCTCTGTTCTGGAGGAGAACTCTTTGATTACCTCGCTGAAAAAGGCCGTTTGTCTGAGGACGAGACCAAAATCATCTTTGGCCAGCTGTGCCTCGCCGTTGCTTACCTTCATGACAAGGGTATAGTCCATCGCGATCTCAAGCTTGAGAACGTGCTATTGGATGAACGGTGTCGTGTCAAGTTGGGTGATTTTGGCTTCACGCGTGAACATGAAAAGGGGGTGTATATGGACACATCTTGTGGTACCACTGGATACGCCGCTCCAGAGGTACTGCAAGGTAAGCGGTACCTTGGTCCAGGTGAGTGGCTACCTACGTTTGTTGTGCAGCTCGCTCAGTAGTGTATAGAGGTGGATATCTGGTCCATGGGTGTTATTTTGTATTGCCTATTGACGGGTACACTACCGTTCGATGACGATGACGAAGCCATTATGAAGACACTGGTTATCAAAGGAGAGTTCGAAGATCCCGAGTGGCTTTCAGGAGGTTTGAAGCTTCTACTACTGGACGGAATATGATTCTTATGGTCTCCTGTAGACGCTCGTGACTTACTTAGGAATATTTTACAAACAGATCCGTCCAAGCGCCTGACAATCCCCCTCATCCTGGCATCCCCTTGGTTTACATCGCGCACGCTTACGCTTTCCACAGTGCCAGATCCAATCGACAATGTTCCTGCATCACCTTCGCCTGCTCGCAACGCCTTCCAGCTGAGCGTACAGCCCAGTGCAAACGATATAAGGGCACATGATACGGAACAAGTTGTGTCGGCGATTTCCACTACCTCAGAGACGACTTTCCTTTCTGCTTCCTCGGAACTGTTACCCACAACGGCTACAACTCCTCTCGAAAACAATACCTCTGATCCTTTCCATGCTACCTCAAAGTCCGCCCCTGCGCAGCTTCACTCTAACACAAGTCAGAGTACGATTACCAAAGGTGATGTTGGGTTTAAAGACGCATACATGCGGTGGCCGGAGACCGTGATGGAGGAGGAGCGGAGAAAAGATAGTACAGAAGAGCTGACACCGTCTGTCACTTCGTCAAATCCATCACGAGTGCCACCGCATCCAACCCGCACACCCGCTCGAACGAAGCGCCGTTCTGTGTCGTCGACGCTTTCCGATGGGAACGGCTCGCCCGCACATGATAAACATTTTACACCCCTTCCTACGCAAGACTTTGCTTCCCTTCTCAGTACCCCTGCTCCGATTATTTTTTCGACACCTGCCGAGCGCGAGTTATTGAACTCCCTGAGCACTATGGGCTTTGACACTGCGCAGATTGTACACTCTGTCATCTCGGATGCATGCGACTCAGCTGGGTCCCTTTGGTGGATGCTAATGCGCAAACATGAGAGGCGGATCCTTGATGAGGTTCGGGCGACTTCCCCGGACCTGGCCGCGGAACGCGCTGAGGGAAGCTCGAGATCGAAGCAACGAAAAGAAAGGGATATCGAACGGCCTTCAGGTTCTCGCAGGAGAAGCAAGCACTCCACCGCGGTACAAACCGACGAAGCACTTCCCGCTCTTGCCCCTGCCCCTGCCCCTCTCCCTGTCGCGCCAGAATTTACTGTTTTGCCTCCTACACCGACGGTTCCTTCGACTGCGCATCCGACTACTCCTCCCCGTTCAAGGTCACCATTCCTGTCACCTTCTCCAACTACAAACGAGTCTTCTATTCGCTCAAACCCATCTACGCCCGGTGGGAGCTCGAAGGGAATTGAATTAAAGGATAAAGATTTACTCAAATTGAAGAGGGACGGCAAGGTTCGCTCTGGAAGTGTTAGCATTATGCAACGAGCAACAACTGCTCTTGAGGCAGCCGGACTTGTTCGCAAAAAGTCAACAGAAGCCGTTAAAGATCAGCGCGAAGGCCAGCGAGAAAGGGAAAGGCCACGAGAACTTGAAAAGTCGCAAGTTGGGGATGATCCTCGTAACTCGCATGGTAGTGGCTCTTCCAAACTAACGAAGTCGCCGCCCGTAAAGGCCAAGGACGCGACACCTTCATCCTCGCCTCCCCCAGATATACCAGCTATACCTGGATCGCCGTGGGTGATGGCAGGTGAGCGGACATCGCCACCTAGTGGATCTGCAACAACTCCCGCGGGTTCTCCAGGCGATACGCTGACATCGCTGCCGAATTATAACGAGAACGGAAAAAGAGTTATTGCTCCTAACAGACATCGGGCAAGCTTGTTGTCTGCATTCCGCCTTTGGTTCCAAGAGGACAGGAAGGGGAAACGGAAGGAAGCTGTACAAGGGCTACCGCAGGGTAGCGCACGTGGGTTGTCGTATTCCAGATCCATGGTTACCTCGCCTCCCTCCTCCATGTCTCCTTCCGGTAAGAACGCGGTGAAGCGGCGCACCAGTGGAGGCGGCCGCGGTCGGCGTGTAAAACGTCATTCAGCTTCATCCCGTCGATCTAGCAGTGTCAACTCTCGCAGATCGTCTGTCAACTCTGGGCAGATCTTTACAATTGAGCAGTCCCACACGCATACTCTTGACCAGATTCCTTCCGTCCAGTCATTCGGTGCCGACACGCCCAACTCTGAGAGAGGTGATTACCCCTCCCGTTCATCATCAGTGCACAGCTTCGGTGTGGGTGGCGTTCCTCGACATCGTAAATCTCCCTCTACGGGATCGAACGGGTCAGCGTACTACCGCACGTCGTCACCGCTACCCAAATATAATCACCGTAGAGCGGGCTCTTCCTCCTCCACGCGAGTTATACGGCATATACAGAATACACCGGGAAGTTCTCAACCCCTACATCGTCGTTCGAACTCGGCTGCTTCCTCAGTGCATTCACTCGCATCATCGCGACCAACGTCGTTCTATGAAGCTTCCGAGAGCGAGGCAACACGGACGGGGTCACCATTGAAAGGATATCCGTCGAGGAAATCATTAGACGACAACACACCCAGACGGGGTACAGGCACGTTCATCGCACAGAAGCGTCTCACACCATTTACGAGCCCACACACCTCTTCATTTGGGCGCATATCGTGGAAGAAGAGCTGGGGACACGAACCTCCAGGCTGGCAGAGCCGGGGCACTCACCTTCCTGTCGAAGTTCTCGCCATCTCACCTGCGCCGGACATCAGGGATGTGTTTGGCCCCGGACGGCAAAGTTTGAGCATGGGAGATGAGAGTGACTGGGTGGACGAGGAAGAGGACGTACCCGAGTTTGCGGGTGGACTGGGGCAAATGCCAGGGAGCACAACAAGTTCGAGCACGAGCTCCTCGTATATGCCGCTAGAGTCACCCATACCGTTGGTTATGTCGCCACCTCCGCGGAGCCACGGGGCCCACGTACGGGCGGGCAAGGGTCGCGCAGGCACTGGAACGGGCATTGTCGGGAGGCAAAGAGGGGGCCACTCACCAGCTGGGAGGTCCTCGCCCACTCCTAGACAAGCTGAGATGTCATTTGAAGCCCCGGAAGCGAGGGGTGGACGTTGGCAACTCCCGGGCGTGCGTGGTCCTGCGTTTAAACACCCGATTCAGGAAGAAGATGAAGGCGAGGAAGAATAGCAGAAACGGTGCGTATTGTTGGTTTCGCGATTTGTGGCTTCTTCCTGCGCTGTGTTGTCGTGTCATAGTCATGTTCCCTCTGTTCTGCTGTGGTTTCATTCTATCCATCTTTTTCCCGTTCTGTTATTTACATTTCTATCTGTCCTTGCGCGCGCATTTGCATCGTCTTTCTTTTTCTTCCTTCCTTTCTCGTGTCACATTTTCATCTCATAGGCTCATCCGCGGTACATGTCACGGATTTTCCTCTCGTCGGAGTACTTGCTGTTGTGAGAGATTAGATATTCTCGAGGTTGTGTTGTACGTAGTTTTCAGATACCCCCGGATGCTTTCTCCCGATATGAAAGCGTGACACCACGAATGTGTGATGGATCGCGTGTGTCACGTCACGTGTTCCCACCCATTGCTTGCTGTCGCCGCGGGTCTGACGCGATTTAGCACAGTTCTTCTCGCATATGGCGCGTGGAGGCACCTTTGGATTGACCTCAAGTGGACGTGTACGCGGAGCGCGTGGGCGTTCTGGCTATCGAGGAGGTTCGTATTTCCGTGGAGGTCGTGGCAGAGGAAGAGGCGGACGAGGTGGGGCTTCCAATAGCAATGCGCCAGGCGAAGGACCCGCACCACAACGCGAAGACGACGGTACGCAGCTCGCCGAGCGATTTGAGCAAGTCCGGCTGAGCGACGAGATCGACGAAAAGCTCGGGTTTGCGCGGCTGCAGGAAGGCGGACGCAGGGAAGGCTGGCTCATAAACATGCACCCGACGCTGGTCAAAGACCCGGAGTACCCCGGGGGCAAGGCTGCGGTGGACTTTTACTTTATCCAGGATGACGGCGGGTCGTTCAAATGCACAATGCAGTACGAGCCGTACTTCCAGATTGCGTGCAAGGTGAGGATCTCGTTTTTGGTGTCAGGTGAGCTAAACAACGTATATATATCTTCAGAGTGGCTCGGAGGCGAGCGTTGAGGAATGGCTGATGAAGCGGTACGAGGGTGTCATATACAGGATTGTGCGCAACCAAAGAGAGGATCTCAAATTGCCGAATCATTTGATGGGCCACCGGAGGCTCTACCTCCAGCTTCGCTTTAGAAACGTGTCGGATCTCTTGGCTGTCAGGCGCGAAATAGCCCCGCTCGCACTCGAGAATGGCGCCAAACGGGGCGCGGTCGATGCCTACGCGGAAGTCGTCAATGCCACGGCAGGTCCCTGCACGAACATGGAGCTCGAGGGCGAATGGACGGAAATCGGAGGAAGTATTAATGGTGTCGGTTGCAAAGAAAGGGACCCCCGCGAGTGCATCGTCGATATTCGGGAATTCGATGTCCCTTATTACCTTCGCGTCGCCATCGACAACGAGCTACGCATTGGGTTGTGGTATGCCGTTGCGTTTAACGCGGGGCAGCCCACCTTCTCAGAGATCAAGGAGCGTGTCAAGCGTGCGGATCCTGTGGTCATGGCATTCGATATCGAGACGACCAAGGCACCGCTCAAGTTCCCCGACCAGGCAATTGACCAGGTGATGATGATCTCGTACATGATTGACGGTCAAGGGTATCTCATTACGAACCGCGAAATTGTGAGCGAGGATATCGAAGACTTTGAGTATACCCCAAAAGATGGGTACGAAGGACCGTTTATCGTTTATAACGAAAAGGACGAGGTGCATCCTTGCAATTGCGGGAAGCTGCTTTTATTAACATTGGCCAGGCCGCAACCATCACGCGATTTTTCCAACACATTCAAGAAGTGAAGCCCACTGTCATGGCAACGTTTAACGGTGACTTCTTCGATTTCCCGTTTCTTTGTGCAAGAGCAAAGGCCAATGATATCGACATGTTTCTCGAGACCGGTTTCGCCAAAGATTCAGAGGATGAGTTCAAGAGTCGATGTTGCGTGCACATGGATTGCTTCCGATGGGTCAAACGTGACTCGTACCTGCCGCAAGGGAGTCAGGGCCTCAAGGCAGTCACGACCGCAAAGCTGGGGTATAATCCAATTGAGCTGGATCCGGAATTGATGACACCGTGCGTTGGTCTAGGTCCTGATTGACGATTACTGCATGCTAATAATTGATTATCAGGTATGCCATGGAACAACCTCAAGTCCTTGCCCAGTACTCCGTTTCCGATGCTGTGGCCACATACTATCTTTATATGAAATATGTGCACCCGTTCATCTTCTCGCTGTGCAACATCATTCCACTGTGTCCGGACGAGGTCTTGCGAAAGGGAAGCGGAACATTATGCGAGACGTTATTGATGGTGTGTGGACTTGGCATTAATGATACACGAAAGTCCGCTCATACATTGACATAGGTAGAAGCCTACAGGGGAAACATTATCATGCCCAACAAACATGAAGACGCTCACCTGAGCATGTTCGCAGGCCACTTGCTTGCATCAGAAACGTACGTGGGAGGGCATGTGGAAGCACTAGAGGCTGGTGTTTTCCGGAGTGACATCCCTACGGATTTCAAGGTCGTCCCCGGTGCTGTTCAACAGGTCAGTGATTCATTGCATGTCACCGCCTGAGCTGACCACCGAGTACTTAGTTAATCAATGACCTTGATGCCGCTTTGAAGTTCTGCATCGTCGAGGAGTCAAATCAGTCACTAGACAATGTCACAAACTATGATGAAGTCAAGTCTCAGATCCAAGCTGCTCTCGAGGTCATGCGAGATAATCCAAAGCGGACAGACAAGCCGTTGATTTACCACCTTGACGTCGCCGCCATGTATCCCAACATCATGTTGTCGAACCGACTGCAACCAGACTCCATGATCGACGAATCAGTATGTGCCGTGTGCGACTACAACCGACCAGGCAAAAAGTGCGACCGTCGGCTTGAATGGGCTTGGAGAGGCGAATTCTTCCCCGCGCATCGGGACGAATATAACATGATTCGGCACGCACTTAACCAGGAAAGCTTTCCTCCTAAGAAACCAGGAGGGCCGCAGCGCAGGTTCCTGGACTTGACGGCAACGGAGCAAACGGCTCTTTTGCACAAGCGTCTTGGGGACTATTCGCGCAAGGTGTACAAGAAGACCAAGGATACGAAGGTCGAGACACGCGAATCGATTGTGTGTCAGCGTGAAAATCCTTTCTATGTCGACACCGTACGCCGTTTCCGTGATCGGCGATACGAGTACAAGGGGCTCCTCAAGACGTGGAAGAAGAATTTGGATACTGTTGTTAGCGAGAATCGCTCACTGGCGGAGGTGGATGAAGCAAAGAAGATGATTGTGCTCTACGATTCGTTACAACTTGCCCACAAGTGCATTCTCAACTCGTTTTACGGGTATGTGATGCGCAAAGGTGCACGCTGGCATTCGATGGAAATGGCGGGGATTACCTGTCTCACGGGCGCAACAATCATCCAGATGGCGCGCGCCCTAGTGGAGCAGATCGGGCGTCCTCTCGAGCTGGATACGGACGGGATTTGGTGCATGCTCCCAGGCGTGTTCCCCGAGAACTTCAAATTCAAGCTTACTAACGGCAAAACCATCTCTATTTCATATCCATGCACCATGCTCAACCACCTCGTCCATGCGCAGTTTACGAACAACCAGTACCACAACCTCAATCCGGAAACTGGCGACTATGACATCCATTCCGAGAACTCCATCTTCTTTGAGCTTGACGGCCCATACCGTGCAATGATTCTTCCTTCGTCAAAAGAGGAAGACAAGCTCCTCAAAAAACGTTATGCGGTGTTCAATGATGACGGCTCTCTTGCTGAGCTGAAGGGCTTTGAGGTGAAACGACGTGGTGAACTCCAGCTCATCAAGATCTTCCAGTCCCAAATTTTCGAAAAGTTCTTGCTCGGCTCTACCACAGAGGAATGTTATGCCGCCGTCGCTAATGTCGCGAATCAGTGGCTTGACATCCTCTTCTCTCGCGCGGATACGCTCTCGGACGGGGAACTTGTCGATCTTATTGCCGAGAACAGGAGCATGACGAAAACGCTTGCTGAGTATGCGGGACAAAAGTCCACATCGATTAGCACTGCTAAGAGGCTTGCCGAGTTTCTGGGGGATCAAATGGTCAAGGATAAAGGTCTCGCCTGCAAATTCGTTATATCCGCAAAACCCAACGGTGCTCCAGTCACCGAGCGGGCCGTCCCAGTCGCTATTTTTTCAGCAGAAGAATCCATCAAGCGCAGCTACCTTCGGAAATGGCTGAAAGATCCTAGTCTCTGCAGTTTCGACCTTCGTTCGATTTTAGACTGGGAGTACTACATCGAACGGCTGGGGTCGGTAATCCAGAAGTTGATTACTATCCCAGCGGCTATGCAGGGCGTGTCCAATCCAGTATCAAGGATCAGGCATCCCGACTGGCTGCATCGGAGAGTTGCGGGGCAAGTCGACAAATTCAAGCAGAACAAAATGACGGACTTCTTCTCCGTCGTGCCTCGGAAGGTACCAGGGGAGGGAGAGAGCGATATGGAAGACTTTGGGACTCAGAAACATCCTGATAAAGGGCGGATCGCTATCGTGAGCTGCAAGGCTACGCGAAAACAAAGTCCGGAGGCTGAGGAACTCGACATTTGTGACGTTCCTCTTCCGGACCCTAGCTCGTCCTATTCAGCTTGGCTGAAAACGATCAAACCTCGCTGGCGTAAGATGCGCGAAACACGTTGGGGCGGCGAGACGTCTGCCATCGTCCCTTCCATGTTCAGGGGCGCACGAATACGGACAACGCAACGCTGGGATATCGTACAGATCCAGCCGAGCAAGATTTCAGGACGCTTCACAATGTGGATTTCCATCGATGGAGAGCTCACATCTGTTCCTCTCCGTATCCCTAGGCAGTTTTATCTTCACTTCAAGAATCCACCCAAAGATGAGACGTTTCGTACGGGCTACTATCAACTGGAGAAGGTTACACGACACTTGCCGAGGGATATGCCTTGCAATAACCTATACAAAGTGGTCGTTAAGGAGGACGTTTACGAGGAGATCCAGGAACATTTCACGGACCTGACAAATGACCCAAATGTCGACGGAGTGTTCGAGCGACAGGTAGTTGCTTAATGGAGTGAGAACACCGTAAATTTTCTGATTACTCTACTAGGTTCCACTAGAGATGCGAGCTATACTCAAGCTGGGCAAAACGTGCACCGTCGATGAATTAGGGCTGACCCTCAATAAGGCCCAGACTACGGGTGTCGATCTGAACCAACTCGACCGCGCCAATCTCTCACTTGCTCGAAAGGCGTACCTTGATGGTGGGCGTGGTACCAAGACTCTTTTTCTCTATCACGCGTACTCGCAAAGCGCACCTATCCACGTGTTTGCTCTCTTCCTTCCAAGCGGTGCGGTCAAAGTGCATTTAGTGGATCCCGCAACCCGCCGTCAAGGCATACCCCGCCTGCAGGACGCTTACGCGGATCTCTTGAAAAGCCGACGAGAGAAGTGTGGAGATCCTGTATCTATTGATTACCCATCTTCCTGCGAGTTCACCACGACATACCATAATAAGGACACCTCGGCCCTCAAGGCAATCTCTCGAGAGCTCGGACTCTTGGAACATCTATCATATATGGTGATAATCTGCTCGTCGAAGGAGAGAAGCTACTATGACGCACACATCCCCAAATTGTCACGATTCCCTGTCCTGTCGATGCTCACAGCAAGAATTCATCATTCGCTGGATATTTTTCCTTGGCAAATGCATGTCGCTCAAAAGATGCTGTATTGCTACCTTATGTGTGGCACATGGCTCGATCGTGCGATTGCTCTTTCAGACTATTATGATGTCCCTATCGGTCACATAGATGGCGATCAGCCTCTTATTCTATCTGACGTTAGCTTCGCACGGCGGCTAATTCAGCAGGACATTCTCCTATGGTGGTCACCTACTGAACGTCCAGATCTTGGTGGCAGAGAAGCGGACAATCGCCCAACGGAGGAACTACAGAATACGGAATTCACCGCCCCGGGATGCTATTCTAATGTTTGCCTGGAGGTCACTGTTCGTAACCTTGCAGTCAACTCGGTCTTGCATTCCGTCTTGGTGAACGAACTGGAGGGAAGTGGTGGAACGACCTCCCTCGATTCTACATCTCGCACTTTGAGTACGTACCAAGGTGGCGACACGCAGCGGGACCTCAGCCTTGGAGAGTCGCACGTCTCTACCCTCATGTTTGGCATCATGAAGTCGATGATCAAGACCTGGCTCCTCGATAAGATCATGGGCAACTTTGAAAGCCCTGCGACGATTGCCATTGACCATTTCTGGCGATGGATCAGCACAAGTGGATCTCACCTTTACGATCCAAGCATTCATCGTTTCATACACGGACTCATGCGTAAGACGTTCATACAAATGCTTGCTGAGTTCAGAAGACTAGGATCTAATGTCGTATACGCCGACTTTAGCCAAATCCTGCTGTCTACTTCAAAGCCCCCTGGGACAGCTCATGCCTATGCGACGTATATCGCTACAGCAGTCACATCCCACGAGCTATTCCAACATATATACCTAAAAACCGAACGTTACTACGACTTCTTACTCCTCATGGACTCTGCGAACTATGGAGGGGTTATCTGCGACAATCCCCTCGCGTTGGAGCCTCCCGAAGAGCTTTCGATCGAGATGCGTTGGAACATCGAGAGTTTCCTCCCATCGATCATCCAGAGCGACTTCAGCACTGCCATTCAGTACTTCATTGTCGAACTTTACAGGATCAGGCAAAAGGCGAACGAGAGCTCCCGGGTCCCTCTTCGAGTTTTACAGAACTTGGAGCCCGATGCCACGCAGCGAGATGCTGGGAAAGCGAAGGAACTAGATAGCACCCGCGAATTCATCGCAAGGAAACTCACTCGAAAACTCTTACGACTCGTGGGCTCTATTCAAACCAAACACAGGGACTCGCTTTACGACGAGGAACTCCATTCCCAATTCACGTTTCCGGTGCTTCCGGGTTCTTATCTCACCCTCACCAACCCCGTTCTCGAGTTTATCAAGTTTACCTGTGCAGTATTCGGCCTCGCAGGTGACTATCAAGTCGAGATAGGACTGATGAAGCGTAATCTACTTGACCTTGCCGGCATCCGCGAGTTCGCCAATGAAGCCGTCTTCCGAAATCCTTGCGAAACGCTCAAGCTGTCCAATGTCGCATGCAAAATGTGCGATGCACTGCGCGATTTTGACTTTTGTCGTGATCCGGATCTCTTGCCAGATGGGTTGTCCGTCGGACCGCCCAAGTGGACCTGTCGGAGCTGTGAATGCGAATATGATCGCGTTGCGATTGAGATGCAACTAATTCGAATGGTTGGCGTCATCGAAAAGTCGTTTTCTCAGCAAGATATCCGGTGTTGCAAGTGCAAGCAAATTCGATCAGACAATGCCTCGCGATATTGTCAATGTTCAGGATCATATCAGTTGATCCTGGGGAGGGCAGAGACGAAACGAAAGTTGAGAACGGTCCTCAACGTAGCTATCGTACACAACTTTGCAAGGCTCAAGGTTCGTCCCTAGGTGTCTCCCAAGAGAGACGCGTTCTGAAATGTTTTGGTTGCAGGAATGCGCGCAGGTTGTGCTGGAGAATTGGTAACAGCCGAGGATAAACTTACGATAGATGTGCAGTTTGGGGGCATTGACGGATAGTACTGTAGTAATACAGAAGTCGTGTTTCCAAGAACTACAGTACTTTTCATTATGCGTACCATACAAATGTAAGGAGTATTGTTCCAGGTTTGCACTTCGATAATTTGTGAGAATCGCAAGATTCTGATCTACCCGGGATTTTCCGCACCGGCGTTACTCATTGCGGCGATCGAGCACTCCTTAAAACAACCACTGTGAAGCGTCTCTCGTACAGATGCCCGATAGAATCTTCATTGTCGCAGGCGAGTCTTTACGTGAGATGACAGACAAGTATCTTGGAGGCTTAGGCGGCACTTCGCTTTTGAGCCCGCTGATGCAAAAGATATGAATGATAAACGATGATGGCCATCTGGGCCGTTGATCTCCTTTCGCGACCTGCAGCAGTGGTTATCTGGTTTTTCGCCCATGGCCGTACCCGACCTCTGTAGTCTCTTGAGCGTACATGGCGTTGCTACGAGGGCTAGTCTGAGAGCATGGAAGGACTACATACTTGCGGTCCTGCAGGCGCATCGATGGAGCTATACGTGAACGCTGTCATCGTTGCGGGCTGGCTTCGTGCGTTAGCCCGTCCGCCTCAGGTGAGGTTTCGTTGTTGAACGGCAAACGCTACCGGATCCTGGACTCGATGCATTGAAGGGGTCACTGTACTTGCCAATGCATTGCCAGTTCGGCTTTCATCGGAGGACATGTAGAAATTTCCTCTGTCCGAACTTCATGATACCATAGAGGCTTGTGGTCGCGACGCCCGAGTGCAAAGTCTGCACTGAACCCCTCAGCCTTCATGGAAATCCTTCATTCACACCACGGTGTCCGAGGCTTCCTGGTCAGCTTCAAGTTGGCTACGTTTGATATACTGCATCATATGTAATAGTGGTCTTCCAGTCATGGTCGGTGACCCTGGGCACAGAAATGCCCGGAGGGCCATACGCATAATCATAGCTTTCCGGGTCTGCGACGGTCCTGTCATCAATTAGTGAGTAGATGTTCATTGTGCGGCGCTGCCGATCTGACAATAAGTTTGCTAGCCGTGACCATGATTGGCATTGGCACCTGTCGATGATCGAGTTCAAGTTATTGTTCGCCGTCACGCGCGTGTATCATACTATCGACCCTGGAAGTGATAGTAGGTGATCGACCTCGAGCTCTAAATTTGCGCCACCTCTAGTACTGCCACGTGATATACCAACGATCACGTGAGTAACTCCAACGCGGGTTATGTGACACTGACGATGAGGGAGACGCGATTCTGACTTGCAAACTCATGGCTTCTTCGTCGTCGCTCGCGTTGAGCACACTTCTCTCAACATTGCACACGCATCTGAACAATCAAACGCGACTACTGCCACAGCTCCATTCCCAACTTGGTCTACCCGCCACTGCCCTTGAAGACGAGCTAGAAGAACTTCAGCACAATCTAACTCGAGCAGTCGAATCGCAAATCGAGTTACGCAAGAAGCAAGTCGAGGAGTGGGAAGTGAAGTGTGAGGGAGTCGAGCTGGGCTGTTCGCGGTACGCGCGTGCCCTGGGCACACATGCCAAAGTCGCCGGATCACTCAACGAGATCAAGTCGGAGAGGGTCCTGCCGCGACGGCACGAGCGTGCATTGGAGTATCAGGAACGGTTGCGACAGGTACGTCCGATCTCGTTTACTGTCGATGTTGCAAAAGGAGACGACCGGGTCGTGTGTCCATCGTGATTTAGGTTTATCATACCAAGCTGGAACAATTAACGACGTTGACAAATCGACTAAATGCCCTGGCGCGAAGTCTAGGATCGACTTATTTTTCCGCAGATGTCCTACGACCCGCTATTTCGGCTGAAGAGGATCCAAGTAGTCCAAATGCCCTTCGGGATGTCATGCCCGAGCGGTTTTCCAAACTAGAGAAGGAGCTGGTACGGGGGAAAGGCGAAATGGTGAGCCATCCTCTGCGCTCCGTGTGCGGGCGAATCTGTGCGCTGCGTAAACGGACGTAGCAAATGGACATGGCGACCGATGCTGGGGTCCAGCGGCCATTGTAATGTTCGCCCAGCCGCATTTTCATATCTGTCGAAGACGCCGATGTTCACGTTTTCACTCAGACGAAACGCTTGACTCTGCTTGGGGACGTATTTCTCCAGATTGACTGGTTACATACGGAGCTTGGCATCGATCCTCCAGAAATCGATGCAGTTCTACCCGTCGCGTCTTCCTCAGCATTAACAGTTCCCTCTTACGCATTGCCTCGTTCGTCTTCCTCCTCCAACCTCAGACAACAAAGTGCGGACCCTTTTCTCGAATCAACTAGCACACCTACGCCTTCATGTCAAGGTAAATCCGATGCTAAGCTTCTCTTCCGCTCAACGTCCCCGATCCCAACATTGTCCCCTGGAGAAGATCATGTACGAGAATTTCAACATGCATTTTCTCGCTTCCTGCAACTCTTGGATTCCTCCTCAACACCGGACCCTGTGCTTGCTACCCTTCTTGGTTCGCTTGGAATCGAACCCACACAGAAAATGATGTCGTACGCGGAGCAACGATGCTCTGAGTTGACAGAAATGAAGAAGCGAAGAGAATCTCACATTCAAGCCATGTATGATCAACTGGAGTCGCTCTGGCGAAGGATGGGCGTGGATGATGTTGCGATGGATGCTTTCGTTGAAGTGCGTCACTTGCAATCCGACTCCAGTTTCCATTGACGTGTGTCTTATGCAGGCAAATCGCGGGACAACACATCAAGTCATTCAAGCATACGAGGAAGAACTGGAGCGTATGATTGACCTAAAGAGAGAACGAATGGGGGAGTTTATCGGGAACGCCCGGTCCGAGATCGAATCGTTGTGGGACGAACTGATGACTGGAGAGGACGAACGTGCGGAGTTTGCTGCTTTCGCGGATGGTAAGTGTTGTAAAATTAAGTAGAATGGAGTTCGCTCATTATGCACACTGTCAGATGAACACACGGAAGATTTGCTGAGTCAGCACGAACACGAGATTGCGCGACTCAAAGCAGAGGTCAGACTTAAGACGCCACTACTGGCATCCATCAAGAAGTACTTTGACATATGTGAAGAGGAGAAGGAGTTAGAGCGGGCTGCCGGGGATCAGACGCGACTGCTTGGCCGAGCAGGTGGTAGGGATCCTGGGCGGCTGTTGAGGGAAGAGAAGATGAGGAAGCGGGTGGGCAAGGAGAAGCCAAAAGTTCGTCCGCAAATTCGGAACTGTTTATGCAGTGTTTGCTGACTTCAAGCGTAGCTGGAACAGCAACTCCTGACGTCCCTTCCCGCATGGGAACAGGCCAACGTCCGCCCTTTCCTGGTGCATGGCGAAAGTATGCTCCAGATTCTGATGGAAAATGTATCTTCCAATGAACAAGAGAACAAGAAAAAGGCGATTGTTTCACAGTATTCAGTTCAAGCACTGAATTCAAGCAAGTCATCCACTGGCCTACGTAGCCGCAGCCTAGAACCTACCAGTGGCAATGCCAGCAGGGCTGGCTATGTCCCTGGCAAGACACACAATCCACCTTTCGGCGCTGTGACGCCGGCAGTGCGGTCAGGTTCGTCAATGTCGCATACTACGACGAAACGACAGAAGCTCGCAGACGGCCGTGCCAAGCCTGTGCGAAGCTCGTCGCCCGAAAAAGGCTGCACAGTGGGTGTGGCGCCGCCTAAATTGACAATTCAAGCGGTACCACCAGCCTCGCACATTGCGACGCGCTCGAAGCATACGGAGGGATACGCCTCCCTCGGATGGGGACGTGTGCCGTCCACAGTGCAACGCTCGACATCACGCGCTGCGACAACGTCGAGCGTGACCATGCGCCGCCACGCTAGCTCGACGAAACTGCATGGCACGAATTCGGTGGCATCGGCAGCCCGCACGACCAGCCTAGGGAAGGTTATAGGGGGTCGCATCAAGCGGGAGAGTTTTCGACCGCGACCAAGTGTTGATGGCGTGAGGAGTACAGTCCCTGGTTATCAGGGGATGTCACCGACGGAGGAGGAATGAGGTTTCGTTTCTCTTCCTTCTGCATTCGTTCTTTCCGATGTTGCGTGTAGTTCGCCTGCTTGCGGGCGAGAGTGTGAGAGCGCCGGGCGTTAACTATCTTTATCAAATCTTTTTTGTACGGTATGACTATGCTCGTCGAGAGTAGCCTGTACTATGACTTTGTCCTTTTTTATAGAAAATGAGGACCACACGACTCCTTGGACCATTCAAGGACCTTGATATCTCTTCGACTGATGTCAACATCGTTCTAGCGCCGTTACACGCCCACAATGATCTACGCCCGCCTTAAAAGGGGTAGAAGAGCGGTGCATTTGACTATATAAGAAGGGCTATCCTCAGGCTAACAGGAAACACGCGCCCATTGAGTGGCATGGCAGCATACACCAGAAACGATGGGTGGCGTCCCCGAGGGGGCAAGCCAGGTGGCTATCGCAGTCGTCAGACAAACAGGCCTGCGGTAGACGCATCGTTTGTCCTTAAAGATCTCGAAGAAAAAGTCGTGACGTTTTCAGTCGACGATACGGACGATACCGTCCGCCTTCGTCACCCCACAGCGGTAGCATCATACTCGTGGGTCGATGCACCCATCCCAACCATCGCAGTCCCAGGTGAGCACAGGCAAGGGTCAATAGGCGCAGGTCCGCCAGTCCCTCTGACACGTTCCAGGATCCCCGCGGGTTTGGGTCGACGATAAACCGGTGAAACAGGTCCCACTCGACTCTGGGGTCCAGTATGTCCATCATGATGGATCAAAGATTGGCGATCGCTTGCCGATGGTGCCCGTCTTTGCTGCGATCGATGCAATGCACGGCGACGGGTTTCCTTACGCGGAGATAGACCTAATCACAGGTCGTAACGGGCTCCGAAAGCTACTACGATATATTGATCAGGTAAAGACAGAAGAAAGTTTCCGGATTGATGTGGATCTCTTCGGGAAGACATGCTTGTTTACGCGGAAGGATGGGAATCTGGTCGTGGGGCATATGGGATATGGGAATGAGTATCTAAGGGCAGCAACGAGGGCTCCAGCAGAGTGTAAAGGAGTGCTGGATTACCACCGCATCGTCACTTACGTGAGTTTGCGTTCCCTGCTTGGAGGTGTTGACGAACGCATGGGTTACAGAAATTTGGAAGCTTGAAGGTACTTCTCTGGTTCACGGCGGATGCATGCACGGAGAAAAAGAAGGAAGATGACGATCTCCTCGCGTCGTTCGCGTCCCTGAACATCGGACAAAAAGGAGAGAAAACGCCCCAGCCGAGCAAGCCGGGTTCAGATACAGGAGTGCATGTCGAGCACAACCCTTCTCTCTCGCTCATTCCGCAGTCCGACCTAATTGAAGTGAAGACGAGGTCGTTGTACCGCGATGTGGACTGGCGAGAGATCTATCCGCAGCTGTACCTCTCGCAGACGGCGTGGCTGTACATGGCCAAGCACGAAAGAGGTGCCTTCCAGCCCGCGGACAAGATTGCACTCACGAGCGAGGAGATGGAGCCTTATGCGGCGATGATGGAAGGGTCGTTGGGGAAATTGAAGCAGTTGCTGAAGGCGATACTGAAGTCAGTGCGTGAGCAGGGCGAGGGTGTGCCGATGAGTTTGGTACATCAGGATGGAAAGCTATCACTTTGGAAACGCAAGGAAGGCAGCGGTAAAGTCATCAGTGAGGATATCATTTCCAAGTTCAGGCGTGAGGGAAAGGCTATCTCACGCTCTGGCGGTTCATAAATTTAGTGCACCCCATTCGTTTTTCAATGTTTGCAACAAGAGCATGATGCTTGTACTACTATGTAGCTCTCTATGTAGGGTGTTCTCTTTGACAAGTTCAGAAGAAACTTGGACCACCAATGTCCATCTGCGGATATTCAGGCAAACGGAACCTCAGCGTATACCCAGCTAACGTGAGTCCCATGATGTGCAGTCTTCAAGGCTACGCCTGGAGCTCTGGAGACCGAGTTGAAACCGGCAATTCGACGGATGGCATAGATTCATTCTAAGCTACCACTGACTAACTAGGCGCAGTATTTTGCGTTTATGGGCCGCGATGTGCTGCAGCGCATCATGATGTTCCAGCGGCCATCGACCTGATCCGCTGCCGTGAATATCCGAGATACCATAATGAACGCTAACTTGGAAAGGGCCGCGGCGTTTGTCGTTTACTCCTGTATGCTAGACCTGCGGCCCCGGTCAAAGATGCAACCAGGAAAATATCTTGTCGAACAGCATTAATACTAGTCTCGCCTTGCACCGCGATTAACGGGGACCAGGAATTGCTCGTAGTTCCAATATCCCATTTAGCCACTTTGATATCCGTGGTCCACGAATGTCGTTTAGGTGTTTTATTTACCCTCCCTTTGACAAGCACAGGATATCTTTCCGGAAGCGTGGCTGCTAGCTTTCCTGTCTCAAAAGCTCGTCTGGAACCCGACTCACAAAAGTGGTGCCTCGCTTCCCCTTGGTCCCCCTGTGAAGTGGTTCTGGGAAGACCCACAACCGCAGCACGAGTACGTACTTGCGGCGCCTCTGTCACTTCCTGGGATTCGGATATTCATCATATCTTTCCGCTTTGACACTATCGCTCGCTCGCTGGATTGATTACGCAGTACAGGCCAGTCATATCTCTTCGACACGGTGGCCACGTTTTTGTTGTCAATGGTCGCATGGACGTATGGTGCGCCTTCCTTTCCACACATATCTTTGATTGGCCCAATTATGTCTCCGCAGGCGGCGTCCGAAATCATAGAAAAGGAGGGCGGGGACCTTGTCGACCGACCTCAGCAGGGCTCAGCAGCCGTACTCCTCTCGGGCGAGATGCGTTTCCTCTTCCAGTTTGGTGGAGACAGGTTTCGACGTCTCAGACGAGCAGTACATACCCGTCTTCAACCCAAAGCGGCAGAAACGTACGAGTAGACGTGGCGAAAAATGTCATTCTCGACGTTCTAGATCCGATACAGCACACGCAGCATGCGCAACGGTATGTACATACGTAATTCCTTAGCTATGTTGTCGGGTGAGCTTATAAAGTTGTCCGCTTTTAGTTACGCTGCCGCAGTCATTTTGCGTATGTTATATGGCAAGACATCGCCGACATCCAATGGTGACCCGAGGTGGTGCGTATCCGACAGGCGTCAAAAACTTCCAGGAAATTGTTCGCCCGGCGTCTACCTTGTGGATATCATCCCGTGGCTGAAATATCTGCCTGGACATGACCGCCATCTCAGAAAGTATCGTCAGTACGAACTTTCGCTCTTCCGAGACCAGTCAGAGATGACATAGTGCGCAAGGATTTAACAAAAAGCATCAAACAGCTCACGTAGGGTTTCTCTATAGGTAAAGGAGAGCGCAGGCCCATCGTTTGCAAAGACTCTTCTTCTTCACACTGATGATCAGTTGTCGGACGACGAAATGGCTTATCTTGTTGATTCCGTACGTTGTTCCCCTCGCTTTACAACACCCAGATGGGCTAAAACGCAGCATGACAGAGTGTATCTGGTATCACTACAATGATAATCTTGCCACCTGGATACACAAACACTCGTTCAAGAAGAAATGGATGAAGTTGTCGGGAGGGACAGAGCTAGGTAGACCTATTATATTTGTTCTAGTTGACTGACGATGACATCCAGTCCCTGGCTTTGGGGACTGGGATGCACTCCCGCATCTGCAAGCATTTATACTATAATCGTTGCGTTGGCGACTTGTGACACCTCTGGGTGCGATGTCTTGTTACCCGATGTGGTGTTTAATATATGATCTTTGTGTCAGGCTTCGCTCACCGTGCAGCGAAGGATGTTGCCTAGGTATGCTATGCTTTGATGTCCTCATCCACGACCGTGTGGTACTATAGAGGGGCTTGTGTATCCCTGCTGGGGTGACTGTCATGGGATGTCATTGGTACGTCCTTTTACAATTTTATAGCACCATGATAGATTTATTTCCATAGGACAATTACGTGTGATTGTATAGCATTTCCAGATCCAGAGGTATTCAATCTGCAACGTTGGCTCACAGAAGATGGGGACATATGAATTCCTATACATTTGGCTTTGGCCGACGGTACGTCCTAGCCTTGTGGCATTTTATACTGTACAAGCGAACCCTTCCGGCGTATGGATAATACGACAACAGGAAAAACCTGGTACGGTAATAGATTACAATAGTAGAGAAGGATGAACAATGTTTGCTGTCATTTGTTCTGAATTGGAACAACCGACTAAAGCGAGACATTCTTCATGGCGACGAACCCGAGAAAGTGCTGTATAGAGCCGCCCATGCGCGGAACAATCTGTGCGCAAGTCTAAGACAGAGCGAGAAAGAGTCAGTCCTTGACACCCATTAAAAGTCGTAGCATAGGCAGGTCGTAATGGAAATTGTTTGCACTGAACAGTCCAACCGAATCGAATTGAAACGTGATTCGGGGAATGCATCGAATTTCTTCACTGTCGAGCAAGCGAACTTGGATGAATTTCCGGTGGATGGCTAACACGAGAACTCTTGCATTGTGTACCAAACCTATTTCGACCAAAAGCTTTCAAAATAAGGAACATATTGCGTTCACTTTAAAGCAAGATGATGATGAGGAACACCAACAACGACACGAGCAATGCCACAATAAGCATCATCATCTAAAAGAGTGGTGTCCCGTCCGTAGGTGTACAACTCGACAGGCAAATCACCGTCGTCCATGACAGGCAAAAACCCACCATGCAGCCAGTATTGTTTATTTGGAGCATAAGTACACGAGCGTCCGTTTAAGACGCCAACGGTGCCAACGAGCATACAGGAGGACGCCATAAAGGCGGACACGATGGTTGAAAACAAAAAGGGAGCGGAGCATTCCGTTG
This sequence comes from Fistulinella cinereoalba, assembly GCA_038089115.1. Lineage (NCBI taxonomy): Eukaryota > Fungi > Basidiomycota > Agaricomycetes > Boletales > Boletaceae > Fistulinella > Fistulinella cinereoalba. Next base: position 19,806 of record JBBPKG010000144.1, on the reverse strand, counting down.
CATGCGTCATTTCGATATTACTCGGCTTTCGGAAAGCTGCGCAGCGGAGCACGGAACGACCCGCCCCTCCCAAAAAAACAAAAAAAAAGCCAGAATCCGATCCCAGACAGAGAAGCGACGGTTGAGGGAATTTATGGCATGATGCAGGGGGGTATCATAGAGGATGGATGATCTCGTGTGATTCTCCCTTACTCATCTCCCGATCCTGGGACTTTGATCCTATCGTACCGACAATGATCTGCGATGTCCTAAAAGGGTGATCCCGTGTAGTATGTGTGACACTCGTCGGAGGGGGCCTCCGCAGGTTTGAACATCCATTAGTGACATGGCAGCTTACACCAGAAACGAGAGATGGCGCCCGCGCAGGGGCAAACCACGACCGATCGACCATGGCAGTCGTCCAGCAAACAGGTCCTCGGACACATCGTCGTTTGTGTTCAAGGATCTCGAGGAAAACCTCGACATGTTCTCTGTCGACGACGCAACAGAAGAGACGGTCCGACTGCGCCACGTTACACCGGTCGCATCGTACTCGTGGATCGATGCCCCTGTCCCCACCATCGCGGTCCCAGGTAAGAGGCTGATCACCACATTACACGATCCATACCAATACTTGCTAGGTTCACCCCGAATTTGGATCGAACGGAGTGGGCCAGTGAAACAGGTCCCGCTGGACGCGGGCGTGCACTACATCCATCACGACGCATCAAAGATGGGCAATCGCTCCCCGATGTTGCCCTTCTTTGCTGCGATCGATGCCATGCACGACGATTTCCCGTATGCGGAAATCGACCTGCTCACAGACCGCAACGCGCTCCGCAAGCTGCTACGATACGTCGACCGCGTGCGGACTGAGGACAGCTTCCGGATCGACCTGGATGTGGTCGGGAAGACGTGCTTGTTCACGCGCCAGGAGGAGAACGCAGCGGTGGTCGGGCAGCAGTCGGGGTATGGGAATGAGTATTTGAGGGCGGCGACGAGGCCACCGTTGGGCTGTGAGAAGATGCTCGACCACCGTCGTATCATCACTTATGTAAGTTCGCGTTCTCTCGCCGCACGTCTGATGGGCGAACGCATACGTGTCACAGAAATTTGGGAGCCTGAAGATCTTGCTCGGGTTCGCGTCAGATGCGTGCGTAGAGCAAAGCGTCGACGACGAGCTGCTCGTGTCCATGTCGTCCCTCAGCATCGGGGGCAAGGCAGAGAAAGCAGCCGGGCCGGGCAAGTCGGGCCTGAAAGGCGAACTGCACGTCCGGCATGCCCCATCTTGTGCGCTTGTCCCCCAGTCCGACTTGATCGAGGTGAAGACGAGGTCTGTGCACCGCGAACCGAACTGGAGAGAAATCTACCCGCAGCTATACTTGTCGCAGACGGCGTGGTTCTATGCGGCAACGCACAGCGGGGGCGTCTTTGAGCCGGTCAAGAAGATTGCGCTCACGGGAGAGGAGATGCAGCCGTATGCGGCGCTGATGGAAGGCTCTCTGGGGAAGCTGAAGCAGCTGCTCAAGGCGATACTGAAGGCGGCGCGGAAGCAGGGCGAGGGCGTGCCGATGAGCCTGGTGCATCACGCAGGTACACTTGCCCTTTGGAGGCGCAAGGGGGGCGCCGGGAAGCCTCTCGGGGAGGAGATCATCTCCCGGTTCAAACGCACGGCCGTTCTCTGACACTGGTATGGCACTGAGGCGGTCCATGTCCATAGTGGCTGTGTTGTCAAGGCAGTTTATAGTAGGGCATAAAACGCGAAAAATCGGCAACAGAGAATGCTCAGAACTATCATCTTTCCGCTTCCCCAATACTTCCTCTCGTTATTCTACTCTACACTCAGACGTTTGATTACCATGGCCACCATCACCGCAACGCCCTCCCTTGACCTCATGTTCCCCCAAGAGCTCATCTCCCCCGAAGTCGTACAACAATTAGCACCCGGCCTGACCGTACGTGGCCTGCGCCGCCCAGTTGGGGGCACGTCTCACCCACCCGACAGATTCGCCCGCTCGCGTCGACAGACTACAGACGCGGCCACCTCGACGTCCTCTCCGTGCTCTCCGTCGCCACCGACCTCGGCGAGGCCGCGTGGGTGAACCAGTTCCACGCCATGCGCAACACGCCGCGCACTTACTATACCCTCGTCATCGTGGACGACGCCACCGACCGGATCGTCGGTGTTGGCTGCGTGTTCATCGAGCGCAAGTTTCTCCGTGCGCACGGCAGTGTCGGCCACATCGAGGACATCGCCGTCGACAAGAACCAGCAGGGCAAGAAGCTCGGCCTGCGCATCATCCAGGCGCTCACACACATCAGCGAAAACAGCGGCTGCTACAAGACCATCCTCAACTGCAGCGACGCCAACATACGTAAGTCGAATCTGAAACGTGCGTGGACAAGGAGCGGCGCTGATTCGTTTCTCTCACACAGCCTTTTATGAAAAATGTGGCTACGTCAAAAAAGAAAACGGGATGGTAAGCGCTGTCGTTGCAGTGCCATTAGCAGTGAATTTGACGTGATTTCCCTCAGGCCAAGTACGCGCCCGAACGTACACACACTCCTAGACTTTGAACCCATTCTCATTCGTTCCTTGCTCACAAGTATTCATGGACACTTGCAATCTCGCATGCAACCTATTTTATTATCCGCTGGCTTACGGCCCATAGTCACTCGTTATACTGGACATTCGGCGTCGATTTTTGTATTACCGCACCTCCGTTAGATATGCAAACATATTCCGGTGTTTGGCCTGTCACAATCGCTATTGCAGCATGAAGCATATCATGTATGAGTGCAAAGATGTCATCAAAAGAACATGCAGTACATCTGTGGGTCGACGACATCCGAGTATGTTTATCGGCCACCCTTGCCACCTTTCATCTGTTGCTTTGAAACTTTGGGCGCGGTACTGACAGGTGCACGGGTAACAGGCTGGAGGGAGTCATCCAATCAGTAACGCCCAAGGCTGACAGGCAATCACGCCGGCCGCACCTTGGCCTTCTTCGACTCCTTTTCCTTCTTTTCTGTCTTGGCCTTCTGGATAGCAGCAATCCGTGCTTGTGTCCGGACAGCGGCGGTCTGGTTCCGCTTAGCGGCAATGGTAGCAAGATCTGCACCAACGATCCCACGTTGGTGCTTGACCGTCCGACGTGAGCGCTTCTTGGCGACTTCCTCAGTGATCCCCTTTTTGTGCATGCGGCGGTACACCTGTGTCCATGCGATCTTACGGGGATTTTTGCGTTGGAGGAAGAGAGAGGCGTTCTTGGAGGTTTCGAAGCGGAAGATCTAGAGGACCTCGTCGGGAATGCGGGAAACAGGACAACAAAGGTCATACTTGCCTTGGAGTCTCCGCGAACAAAGAGCTTACCCTTTGAAGGGTAGATACGGTAGCCCGAGAAAGAGTCGATTTCGAGCTTCTGTTACTCCCGAGAAGACAGGTTGGCCATGCATCCCGCCAGATCAAAATCATTGGACCACACGTACCATCTGTAGCACAACGACGACGCCAATGCAGAGTGTCGGTCAGCGAAACAACGGAAAGTACGACACGAGGAGAAGTCGAGCCAAAGAGGAAAGCACCGGGGTCCATCCGGTCATCCCATCGCTACATCCAGCCATCGAAGGACCTTCTACGCCCAATTTTTCAATTCTTACACTCCAGGGAACATCTTGGGAGCTGTCTAGGTGCCATACGAGCGTGAATGTGAGCCTACCTTGACGAATTTGCCGGGACTTTGCTGATTCTTGTCGTTCGTGTGGGCAAGGGCCTACGTTGCAACGGGGCTTCAACTTCGGGATATGCCGTTTCAAATGAGGAAATTCCGTTGTTCCGATCAGTTCACCGATCCATGCCTTGGCAAATGTTGCGCCCCTGTGAAGGAGAGTAGCAAACGCAGGTAGCTAGGTAAGTTCAAGCGCTGGTGTTCAGTCGCATCTAATCACCGGGCCAGCCCCTTAGATCCATTCTGCCATCCTAGACCCTTTGACGAACTTGCTTGTGGTACCAACCATAGCCTCCAAGGCACGTCGTGACTCACTAATCGGCACATTTTTAGTGTATCGAACTCCTCCACTGCTCAAATCTTGCCCCTGACTTAGCCATCGTGGGTAAATCTAGATCTTGGCAGCTATATTACTACTACATACACGTTCATCAGGTTCAGGTAGGTACATACGTACTACGCTCGTGACGATTCACACCTTATCGTGTCCATCCGGAAGATACACGTTTGACAGCGTCTGTGAATTCGCACTCGGTCCTGTGCTGTCAAACCGAGACGATTCCGACTTTCCCGCAAATTTGAACTGGAGCGTCGTGACTTGCGATACGGGGGCAGCGTTGACCCATGTTCTCCCCGAGATCACTCGGAGGATCAGCATCTGAGGTGAGATACACTAACGAAAATCGATTCCCGTTCAACCAGGATCATGATCAAATAGCACGAGGCGCGACGTACCATCAGGAGGACGTACACGGAGACGAACGCGACGGAAGTCGGGCTCCCTATGCCCTCCGACACCAAATAGGCAATGCCAGAGATCGTGTATGGGAGTACAGACTCGATGATGATGGTCGCAGCGGTGAAATACAGAGCAGCGTGCTCTTGGCCGAGATGGTCTCGGACCCACTTGCCGTGTCGCATCATACGATAGCAAATCATGCACGACAACGTCGTGTTGAGGAACACCGAGACGGACCAATAGGCCAGTCCGAGTTGGGCGGCGATGCCCGTGAAAAAGTCGGAGCCGGGCTGACTGCTTGTCCAGTCCATCATGAAACCCAGGGCTAGCAAATGCGACATGGATTCATCGGAAGAGACAATCATAGTGACACTGATGCTTACCGAGCGTAGCAATCCACAAGATTATAGGTATAACGATGGCATAATAGCTCCCCCATATGACTCGGCAACGGTGGATCTGGAACAAGAACAATGAGAACGTGTCTAGACATCCTAATTTAGGTCTTGCCATCAGAGCATCCGTCATGAGCTGCAGTAGGACGATTGCCGTCGTACCACAATCCATGTACCAGTCCGCAATGTGTGCTTGCCAGTATCCGTCAGGCCCACCGGGAAAGTTCGGGTTGAGTATCCACATCTTCTCGCCAAACACGGCCTGTGTTGCTACCCAGACCGTGATCAATAATAGTATTATAGTACTGAAGAGTATATAGAATTTGTCGGATTTCTTGCGCGTTCTTCGACTGAACAGGATAGTGTGCATAGTCTTGAAGTAGAGGGCCAGCTCGATGCCTACACCAGCAGTCGGTAAGTGACATTTCATCTCGTGGCGGGCGTCACGAGACTGACCGTACAGGATATTCTCGATGTTGATACCGATATAAAACGAGTTCAGAAAGACATCCACACCCGGTGCCGAATCAGACATGGTGTCTTAACGGAGTGAGAGAAGATATTTGATGGATAAAAGGGCAGAAACCCACTACACTTATATCACCCAAGTCTCCAGGTGATCCCAAGGCACAACATTGACGGAATCGCATCCGCGAGCGAGGGAATGACATGCCTAGGGACCCAAGGGTAAAGAGCGGCGTTTCGAGAGCGATCCCACAAGATAACACAGCTAGGCAGAGAACTGTAGCACGAGACATCAATTGTAACGTACAGGTTGGGGCATGGTCGTGAGATAAATGCGTATACCATGCACTATCCCAAGCGCAGGCATGCCGTGTTCCTGCCACCGCGAATGACAGTAGTTGTTCGGCACATCAAAAGCTGGTGTGAGGATGTGGCATCTTTTTCTCAACTCCCAAGCTTTCACGGGCACTTCACGGAGTAACATAACGTAGTTGCCAGCTGTTGCCTTCGAATCTTGTAGATTCAGGAAAGAATGTGTCATCGACAACTCGGGGCCAACTGGCAACAGCTCAGCAACTCCCTTTTGCCGTCGTTGCTCAGAAAAATGAATCTGCACTCACACAAGTGTTTGTGTGTGGTCTAAGTCAAAGGGCGGCCCAGATGCTTGGGGTGCTGTCACTGCGGAATGTCTTGAGAGTGTAATTCACTTGGTGTTTTCGGTAGTAAATTGGGTCCCATCCGCCTGATAGAGAACTTAGATAAAGGGAGCTGGCACCGATCGTATGATTCTGTGAAGGACACTGTTCAACGTTCAACGTTCACGGAGGCCCTCCAAGGGGTCAGATTGAAGAAGTTCAGAAGTACTCTGAGTCCGGCAATCGGCACTCTCCCACGCTCTCCTCCTTTCTTGGCGATTGACACCTGGTCGCCTGGCCCGCTCTCCCTTGAGGCTGAGGGTCGAAACGACAACGCAGTACAGCCTGCCGTGCGCTGTTTGAACCTTTCAAAAGTCTATGGTCCGGGAATCGCCACCAAATTAAAGAACCACTAGGACCGCCATCTAGCCATGTATTAGACTCCAGCGCTTCAGCTCCAGGGTACCCATCGATTCATTACGACTGGTGAATATTGGCCAGGGGTAGTTTCCGGAACCCTTCCAACGCATGGATCCTCATGAATGGTCCAAGGAGCTTTTCTAGTTCACTCGGGTTCATAATGGCCCGACCTCGTTGCATTACTTCTCGAGCTAACACGGGAGCGACCTGCCATTCTCATCTCCTCTACAGAAACTTATGCAACCAAAATATTGCGACTCAGCTTCCAACTGGAATATTAGGCGCGTTTGTTAAGTCTCGGCGACCACATTCCGTATGTGGACATTCCTGTTTGTAAATGCAAGTATGTCAACTCACGAACCTGGGTGGTTTACTAATGGACACGGTCTGGATCCAATCGCTTGCATGGTTCACTAAGCATATAATCTGGATCGGCTGTGCAAAGCACCGGGTATGTATCGTCATCACTTATTCAAGTAGCTGTTCTCTGACTCACTTCCTCCCCTGATTACTTTAGTTCTTCGAATCCGATTTGGTCCCCCCAGGCATTCAGATCAACGGAACGGATGGGTGGTTCAGCTCAACTGACGTGCTGAGCCCTTCTCGTGTGACTTGTCGGGAGTAGTCCATACCAGTGGATTACCTCACCGGGAAGCTCAAAACTACCGAGGAACAAATAGTCCTTACACCTAATCCTTACTAGAGATCCTGATTGGCACTCACGGCCTGTCAGATCTGTGATGACAATCACAAACTCCTGGTTCCGTGCTGGAGCCCTGTTTCAATCGCGCAGGGAAGAGCAAGCGCTTTGTATGAACCATGTCCATGTTCGTGGCGAAGCATATTATCAATATGTATAGGAGGCTTTGATTTCATTGGTAGGCGTCTAGTCTCTGAGCCACTTTGTCATTCTGAATCAGGGCTGATCACAGCAATGCGGCAGCCCTTGATTGCCAGTGCCTTCCCTGCCCAACTCTCTCACGTGCCCCACTGATCCTATCAACATAGTCCCCCGTTATGATGCTCTTAGGATAGCCAAGCAAATCCTGCTGAGCCTTATAAGTTTAAATATATTCGCTGAATTCTTATCGCATCTTCTAACATGTCCACATCATCTTGTAACTCGACATCGAGTACGGATATATTCCAGAACTCGGTCTATGTTGGGATTAACATAGAAAACATCCTGTACGGTCAGTGAGGTGGTACGAACCACAATATGTCATGGACTCATCGGTTTGCATATGTAGGGATGGAATTATTACTCTACTTCAGGACCATACATATCGTCCTGTCGAACAAAAAACGAAGGAAATCTGACAACTTCTATGCACTCTTTAGCACTATCATGGTGTTCCTGATCACAGTCTGGGTTGCAACTCAGGCTATTTTCGGCGAAAAAATGTGGTTGTTAAACCCCAACTTTCCCGGAGGTCCCGATGCGTACTGGCAGAAACACATCGCGGATTGGTATATGGACTGGGGCACAACGGCAGTCATCCTACTGCAGCTCATGACGGACAGTTTGATGGTAAGTTATATGTCATATTCTGAACGCTTGTTCACTTTCTTTTTGGGCAAAGATCTACCGTTGCCGGATCATATGGAATAGCTATCGCGTCATCATCATACCCGTCCTCTTGTGGCTGGCTACTTTGTGTGAGCATTACCTTCTCTGTATTCCTTGTGGGCACCTTATGCGGTATTCCTAGGCTTGGGTTCTCTGGTCGACTGGATCAGCAGTGCACCCGGAGGCAACTTTTTTGCTGGAATGGCCTCCCAGCTGGCCTTCGCATATTACACCGTTTCTGTATCCCTCAACGCGATCCTGACGTGCATGATATGCTATCGCTTACTGCGACAAGGCCGGACGACTCAGCAACTTATTGGTCGTGCACATGCCTCATTGTATTATACCCTCGTGAGGGTGGTTGTGGAGTCTGTGCTTCCATGTACGGTCTCTGGCATCGCCTTTTTGGTGTCATTTGGAATGGGCAGTCCCACGTCGATCGCGTTCGTGTCCGTGTATGTCTTGCTTATGGTGTGTTGGTTTTCATTTTGTCACATGATGAATGGTTCTCACTGTACCTGTATAAACATTAGTGCATATCACCTCAAATACTGATCCTCCGGGTCATCCTGGACAAACCTCCGGAAGTGGATAGCTCGCGTACTTTGACCGTCCGGATCTCAAATTTGGGGAACACCTCCAACGGGACACAAAGGTTCGACAGCACCGGGGCGAGAATACATTTGCAGACATTGTCGAACGTGTACTACCGTCCAGACGGGCGTGATAAGGTGTGACTACCGACGTACCATGTATCTAAATATGAATAAACGTATGTGTAATATGATCCCTCAGTCGGCAATTAGGTATCCTCGGGTCTGAGTACTAGCGCGCTGGCCGATCCTGGCAGTCCGTGAGGCATAAAGCACATGACGGTTTATATCTCATTGTGTGTAGCTTGTCCAGGGCTGGTTTACTGATGAGTACTTTGGGATGCAACCATGAAAATATTCCTCCGCATCTTGCTCTTCTGTGTCTAAAAGTCCGGCCAAATGGCCCGAGGATGCTGTTGGGGTGTAGCCACTGGCAAGGCATTTACTCTACATAAGCAAGCAGAAAGTTCAAATCCGACTCCCATCCTAACACATCGGGCCACGTGGGGAAACTCAATACTTCACTCGCCGGATGAATGCTCATCTGGTTCAAATCTAGATATGACCCGAACGCATGGATATTATTTCTTCCTTAGATTCCCCACTTTCATAGACACATAATATATGTATACATCTTCAACATTCAAATACTACTCTTGATCCGATCCTGCACAAGGCTCAGGCTCAGTCATAGTATATTCCACCGTCGATAGACAACTGCCAGAATAGGGTTACTAGGTTGAAACAGAGTTATGGTTATGAAGTTACCGTCTGGCCTTTACGGGATGTCAGCTATACAACACCTCTTACACAGGTAAAAGATGCGCACCGGTGAGATAGTGTGACTCTGGTGATACCAGGTAAGACACAAGGCCTGCGACATCATTGGGTTTACCAAGATAGCCGACCGCCGTCATCTTCTTGTACTATTTTTTTTGACGAGTAAGCATCGGTTGAGAAGGCAGCTTCCGGATGCAAATTATAAAGGTCGTTACCGGTTCAGTAATCCCCCCTTCATCACCTGTGTATTTCACTATGTCGCCTTGCAGTACTTGAACTACGCAGACGGTGGCAGCGGCAGTACACGGGTTAGCACAGAAGAGATACGCCTCAACAAACAGATGACTGACGCATTGGAGTGTCGATGAGACCCGGAGCGTACGCGTTCACAGTTATTCCGTACTTCCCATATTCTATGGCTAAAATATCGTCAGGTGACTGTGATCGAAGAGCCTTGTGTTGCCTAACCTGCAGTTTGGGTCAATGCCCTGACTGCAAACTTTGATGCGCAGTACGCGCTCAGGAATACATGGCCTGCAAGATGCCATCACCATGTCAGCCAGCATTTAAAGTGGAGGTTCCTGTGTATGTACCTTTCTTGCCAGCGAGAGAACTCGCGCCAACAATACGACCCTTGATCCCTTGCTCTATCATTTTCTGTGCTGCATATTTGTAACAGAGAAACGGTCCGCGGACGTTCACTGCTAGGACGGCATCCAGGTCCTCGACGCTCGCTTCATAGTACGAGTGTCTGTCGGGAACTGTCCTGGTCTGGAACTATGAAATTCGGCTTACTTTCAGCTATCAAACCACTCTTTATGATACCAGCATTCGCGATCATCTGTGTGGCGGAGTTGTGTCTGAAGGGTGAATGCAAATGTTATAAAGCATACCACATCAAGACGACCCAGTATTTCGACAGCACTGTTGATCATATGCTTCACTTGTTCCTCGACGCTCACATCGGCCAGTACAATGCATACGCGCCGTCCCGGGTGTTCTACACGTATTTGGTCTTTAATCGCATCGAGGGTCTGCTCGGATGCCGCGAGGTCGTTGAGTGCCAAGTCGTAACCGTCGCTCGCGAGTCGCAGGGCAATACCCCGGCCTATTCCACTCCCAGAACCTGTTACTAACGCAACACCCTTCGCGTCGGATTCGAGGGACATCAGGGTGTCTGTCAGTGGTGCTTGGAATCTGGGGAAATCTCACATGTAGTCCTGCTTTTATATCTGCGCCAGAAGGCCCACTGGCATGTGGTTCGAATGTAGTCAGTACCCGTATGAATGTGAGAATTTAAGAATTGTGATACTATCTTTATGTGAGAACATTCCAATCGGCCAAGCCATCGGAGTCGCTGTCGCAAGAAGCTTCCCTTATCTTTATCTTCCGGATATAACCGTTAGGGGGCAAGGCTTGGCATCTAGTCTGAGACACGGTTGTTTGTCCATCATCTGGCGATGACCAGAAGGCCAGTTTGTCCAACCGGGGAGTCAAAATCATACCGTGACGGACTACTGGCAGCGAGTTAGTGACGGATTTGACACGGCACATACTTTGCGGTATGTTCTGTGTGTGCCAGAAAACCTGAGGTACCAGTTCAATCAATCATCGGGATTACAATGCCCCCGTCCAGGTACTCTGAAAATTCCGTAAAATTATTTCATACAACAAGTATGTACCGCTATTCTCGCATCAGTACAAGGCCTGAGTTAGTCACAAAACCTATACCGTGGCAGAACGACATATACATAGTTAGTCGAGTTGGAATGGAATGTTACGTATAAGGCTAGGATCAAGCAAGCTGTCTCGTCGGCGGCCAGTATGGTCAAGAGGCACCCAGTCTATAATAATCCGGCGTGATCGAGTTTAGTCAGTATTATGTCCAGTATGCTCATTCCACTGGAATAGCCCAAGTGTGTCACCTTTTCCCTGATAGAATGACTTGTTTCCTTTCGATACCTCTCAAGCCAACCAGATACCACGACTCTCTTCCATTTCTGTTGAACCGCGCTGCTAGTGAGGTTGACTTTTCAGCACCATCTATCTGTAGTGTACTTACACGCGGCATTTCGCAGAATTACTTGGCATGTGTTCGTAGACCTTCTGAACGGCGCAAAAAACACGAGGCAGATGTCACCACAAAATTCAAACTGGGAAGTTTGCCATTCTGCACAGCACTAGTGTTGTGAACTATTCGGTCACTGTCACTAAAGATTGATCATACTAGAAGTTGACTAGAAGCAACCACGGTGGTCACCAGATCAACTAGAATTCTTGTGCCAGTGGGAGCCTGAGCTTGATCGGAGCGGCGCATAATAGTATCGTCACTTACTAAAAGTTACTTGATGTAGCCCGCGGATTCATGTGGGAAGGCAGCCTTCCGAGTCATCAGGCTACCTGGCAGCCGCTGTTCCGACTCGGAGTGCGGGGTTAGAAGAGTTGGATGAGAAGGTCGAACGAAACAAGGCCAAACTTGCCACCGTGACAGTTGCTTGATCATGAAGTCTGCCGCGCCACCATTGGCAGACGTCTCGGCCCTCGCTTCAACTTGAAGGTGCGACCCGTGCTTCCGCTCCAAAATTCCACTGCTACTTAAAACGTCATGATCAAGGCCCGTTAACGCGTTGTACTGGAACGATATTCACCCGGGCTAGCGGTTTGGGAATGTGTGTAGACTTAGGAGTCGTGCTTCTGCAGTGGTACCAGTGGACCCGTGCCAAAGCCCGCCGGCGGATTTTTCAAGTTGGCATGTAAGAGTGGCATACTCGGAGTCAAGCAACTGGAAGCTAACGAACTCAATGTATTTTCATGACATTTCCTGGGACAAGCCTGAGTTTAATCGGTAGCCACACAGCTGTCACTGGCACCATGATGACTAACTCGCATAACGCAGTGACTGGATGGTGTTGCTGTCCCTCGATCAAGCCTGACCCACAGCCTCAGGCTCCGCCACGCTTTTTTTTCTGGCCGAGGGACTTCCGTCGGCAGTGTCTAGTACTGGCAGTGCCACAATCCTCCGTTCCGATCTAATACCCAGTGGCGCTTCCGAGTGACTGCTTCGATGATGTCGCTGATGCGCTGATGGACGTCATTAAGCAGGACTCCGAGACAGCGTTCTGCCAGTAGATGACGTGCCAACAAGTCGGACATAAATCTCCCTTATCCCACCCACCGTACATTTTGAGATGACCATCTAGCCTAGGCTAGAAACGGCGCCTCGCTGATCGCTTGTCAGGCACGCTACCACTGGGATTTATACCGTGCAGACCTGTCGCCAGTGAATTCGCCAGTGAATGAAGTAAATAAGTGTCCAATCCTGCACACACCTGTGGCCGGAATCACTAACTTATATACTGCACAAGCATAAACATCTTATTGTGATCGTCGTTTGTGTTATGCCAAATTACGCAGATAATACATTCAAGCTCTTGATAACACCATTCAAACGTCATGATAAGTCTCCGGGAAATACACGTTTGACAGCATTTGCAAGGGTGCGCTTGCCCTTGTGTCTTTGGGCCCTTGTGGGTCCAACTGACTTCTAGCCACGAACTGTATCGTCGAGTTCTGTAGGCTAGATGTGTCGTTCTTCCAGGACCTTCCAGCGATCACCCGTAGGATCAGCAATTGCGATGATATGCACTAATGGGTACGATATTACCTCCCAGCTTAACGAGAGTCATTGGCAGTCAGAAAGACAATAAACGCACCATCGTCAAGACATACACGGAGGTGAACGCGACCGATGTCGGACTTCCTATCCCAAATGATACCAAAAAGGCAATGCCAGAGATCGTTGATGGAAACACAGACTCTACAATAGTTGTGGTGAGGGCGAAATAAAAAGAGGCATATTCACGACCCAGATGTTCCCGTACGTCCAGGCCATGTCGCACCAAACGATAACATATCGTGCACGTCAAGATCGTGTTGAGGAATACTGCGACGGTCCAATAGGCTAGGCCAACGTGGGCAGCGGTGCCAGTGAAAAAGTCGCCCCCGGGCGTGCTGCTTGTCCAGTCCATCAAAATACCCAAACCTACGTGAATACAAAATGAAGAACCAATGAGGCTGCAGTTTCCAAGTTGATGCATACCTAAGGTAGCCAGCCACAAGATTATGGGTATCACAATGGCCCGGTAGTTATTCCATATAATGCGGCAGCGATAGATCTGAGTTTAACAAAGTAAGTATAAATACAGTATTTCCTGGTGCGTAGCATACCATAAGAGCGTCTGTTATGAGCTGCAGCAGGAAGATCGACGTTGTCGCCCAGTCCATGTACCAGTCCGAGATATGCTCCCGCCAGTAGGCATTAGGCCCTCCAGGGAAATTAGGACTTAGCAGCCATATTTCCTGGCCGAACCGTGCTTGGGCTGCAACCCAGATGGTAGTCAAGAACAACATTACGCTGCTAAAGAGGGCGTAAAATATGCTGGATTTTCTGCGAGTCTTTCCCTTGGACAGAATGAGATGTATGGTGTTAAAGTAGAGTAGTATCGCCATTCCTACGCAAGAAAGTGAATGTCCAGTATAGCAATACTAGTGAACTGCGTCACGAGACTGACCATATAAGATGTTCCCTATGTTGTTTCCAATGTAAGCCGAGTTTCCGGATGCGTCTCCCTTCGAGGATGATGATAAAGTCATGGTTGGGGGCTAATGGAGACTCGGAGAAGGTGCGAACTTATACATACGCTGTGTGAAAATCTGGTTATCTAAGTTCAATGACAGCGAAGCAAAGAGACGCAGGCGAGTGATGGCGCAATGGTAGACCTACGAAGGGTGAAGGGGATGTAGCTTCAAGTTGAGACTAAATGGACCCTCACTACTTCGACTTGTATGCAGACACAGAGCCGCGGCGCTCCATCTCTTTCACCGTACGGGTGAATGAATAGAAAATAAATGGCATGCAGTTGATCGCACGAGGTTGGACAGAGCTTGATCCCACAGTCATAACTTTCTGAATGACGATGACGGCCGTGGCCAATTTGGGATGCGACCTGGCGAAAACGTCGGTTTGTTTGTTGTCATTTATCGGTTCCAATGCGGTGACAGCCTCAGCGGGATGTCCGCCGGAGGCTCGGGGCATCATTCCGCCTCCGTTGGCCGCCAGCCCGGGCCGGCCCTGCCACCTCCGAGTCCTTTGAAAATTCCTATCGCACAGAGCCCCTGAGGTTACTGTTCAGCAAGCTGCTCGGAGCCAGTTGAGGCTGAGACTCGCAGACTCCGAGTCGTTGCCAGTGTCACGGTACCGTTCTAATCACATACACCATGACTGGCATGATCATCAATCTGTGGTGCGTATAATAGCGCCTAAACCATTCACGGCGCGGATCGCCTAATTTCAGTGGAACTTGTATGTTGTCCCAGATTCAAAGTAATTTTATAAAATGGTAGCGGCGCAGAAAACTCCAAATCTTTCCTGACTCCACCGACTCGACTTCAAATATTACTGATTTCCATTGACAAAACTTCAAGTTTAAACTTTAAATTTACCCGTTGGACTGTATTTAATAATTTACTTCAGGTTCAGGATGAAATCTAAGCCGCAAATAAGTTTGGCAATCCGCGCCGTGATTGTTACTCAATGCTATCATGGTATTGATATGAGACTGCGGGCCATCCGGCCCATCCCGATCTCATTATAATGTATCGACGGCGCAGCTTCGAGCACGATTGCCAGTGCATCCTTTCGGACTTTTAACGTGAGGACCCGGAGGAGCCATTTTCTCAGAATCGCTGAAGCATTAATGCTGGTCCGGCCAGGTCGGAATAGATTAGTGCTCGCCCAATCGTGAACGAATTATCATTCAATTTCCCAATCTCTCAGGTACATAGCCACAGCAACCTTTACCAACCAGACAAAGTTACTAGTGCGTCTCAAGTGAGCAGATTCGAGGCGCCAGATCCATTTACATAAGATTATCATAGCAACATGCATCACTTCAAGTTCACATACGAAGCAGTCAAGTCATTCAAGTTTGTGACCATCATACTTTGTCGCCTCCGTTTGAGAGGTAAATCGCGTTTGACAATGTCTGCAGGTGCGCTCTTGCCCCGGTGCTGTCAAATCTTTGCGACCCTGAGTTAAGGCTCTCAGTATTTGGGATTTGAGCTGCCGACGTTCGCGATTTATCAACGTCCCATGCGCTCCCCAGAATTACTCGGAGGATAAGCCATTGCGGCGATATGGACTAACGAACACGACAGACACTCTCAAAATTAGGACGGTTAGACACCCAGTCCGAAGCAAAAAATCGGCGTACCATCATCATAACATATACACAAATGAATGCAACCGACGTCGGGCTCCCCGTTCCGAGCGAGACCAAAAATGCAATACCAGAAATCGTGTATGGTAGCACGGACTCCACGATGATAATGGTGATGGTGAAATAAAAGGAGGCATGTTCACGGCCTAGTTGCTCCTGCATCTTCTGGCCGTGTTGCACTATGCGATAACATATCATGCACGTCATAGTCGCATTGAGGAACACCGAGACCGTATAATATGCCAAGGCCAGCTCGGAGGGGATTCCAGAGAAGAAGTTGCTCCCGGGGATGCTGCTGGTCCAGTCGACTAGAAAACCCAACACTGAATAGAAGAAATAAGCATCCGCAGGGGTATGATTAATTATCATCAGTGCGCTCACCCAAAGTAGCTAGCCACAAAACGATCGGTGCAATAACAACATAATAACTATTCCACACAATCCAGCAACGGTAGATCTAGAACCAACCTTGTCAGTGACCCATATTCTGGATGTTCGTACGCGTAACTTAGTACCATCAGGCCGTCTGTCATGAGTTGTAGAATGATCGCGGCGGTTGTGCCCCAATCCATGTACCAGTCCGCGATGTGTTCCTGCATGTATATGTCGGGACCCCCAGGAAAATTAGGGTTCAGCAACCACGCCTCTTCGCCAAACATGGCTTGGGTTGCTACCCAGATGGTAACTAATAAAACCATGACACTGCTGAATAGCGCGTAGAATGTATCAGCTTTCTTGCGTGTTCTGCTGGATAGGATGGTGTGTATGGTTTTGAAGTAGAGCAGTAACTCCATGCCTGGATGAACATCTTGATAAGTCCGATCTTGTTGTCTGTTTGATAAGACTTACCGTATAGGATGTTTTCTATATTGATCCCAATGTAAACTGAGCTCTGGAACGCATCTAATGAGGCCATGTTGGAAAGAAGGACGAGAAAAATTGAATAAATAAACCTATACTTATACCCTCAGATCTGCCTGGCTGTTCTGGGACTTTTCTGAGGCACGATACCAACGGGATTCCCCGGGCGCGAGGGAGTTGGTAGCAATGAATGACATGATGTCGTTAAGTGCCCCGAAGGGTGAACAACCGCGTTGCCGTGAACAACCCTATCAGGTGACAGAGTTACCCGCAGCTTCTAAGACACTAGACTAAACCGCTACACACAAACGCGGACACGGTCGTGAGACACGATGCTACCTGCCCGCCCCTCCCGCTGGACACCAGCATGATATACTTGTTTGCTTGCTGTGCTATGCCGTTTACCCGGGAACAAAAAATACAACCAGACTGCATGAGAATGCCGCAGGAACGAGAGCTTTAAAGGGGGTTAGAGGCTGTGGACTGAATGCGCTCGACACCACAAAATCTCATGATGTTCGACTGTAATCACAACTTTGTTCGTCGGGGATCTTCCCGATTTGGAAGTCTGGCAGGCACTGAATGAACTTGGATCAAGGAGTGGCAATATTGCTATTCCTTGATCCAACTTCATTCAGTGCCTGCCAGACTTCCATGTGCTGGAGCCAAAGTAGATGATGTGATGCCGACGTCGTCCTCTCCAGAAGTAGCGGATCTAGATACATAAAGTTTCGATGGATCGAGTTGCCTGAATTCAATTACGAAGTTACTCACATAAATCGCTCAGGCTCGCAACCTGTTGGCCGAGTCGTAATGTCCTGGGGTATCGCCCAGATAAGAAGGGAAAGGCTTTGATCACACTCCACCCGTTTACTTAAGCGGGTATCGCTATTAGGTATTTTCAATGATTATTTCCATAGAAGGGAGAATTTCCTTACGACATGCCCTGCAAAAGGGAGGGACACCGGGTCCCTCGGCGATGCTGATTTCCCAGCAATACATTGATCTGGGGACCAAGAGTGATAGCCGAACGACACTGGAGACATAAAATCATGATCATGGGAGGAAAAAAGTTGTCTTAACCTTAAAGAATGTACTTGATTATGTGTACACGTACAATCTACATACATTGTCAGGAATCTTTGTACCTTCACTAGATCTATCGTTGCGGGTTTTGAGCGACAAAAACAAGCCTAAGTACGTGAA
This sequence comes from Fistulinella cinereoalba, assembly GCA_038089115.1. NCBI lineage: Eukaryota > Fungi > Basidiomycota > Agaricomycetes > Boletales > Boletaceae > Fistulinella > Fistulinella cinereoalba. The sequence continues at coordinate 2,157 of JBBPKG010000144.1, read as the reverse complement.
TTGGAGTATTTACTTCTCGCCCCGAAATAAAGCTCTCGTCACATACTGGGAGGCTGCGGAACCGTCACTCCAACTGTTCAGTCCCGCCGCAAATGGTTTTTGGATGGAAAAACGTCGGATTGAGGCTGGTGGAAACGCTATACGAGGTCGAGTTCAATGTCCCATACGGGGCTTGGTTCGCGGGCATGGGAACCTGGGGATGGGACTGGTGTGCCTGGTTGATCCCCTGTGGGAATTATTCCTCTTGCTGGGGAGTCTAGAGTGCGAGGTGCAACAGGCGGTACTTGACGCCCAAGGGAAAATGCAGCACTAGTTGACTGGTTGCGGAATGGCTTCTCAAATGCGTCCTTTATTCTTCTCACTTTGACTTGGCCGAACCCTGGCAAGGTTTGCAATCTGTCAGTGGATGCCATACTGATGTCCGCAAAACTCTGCTCGTGAACTGTGAGATATTGATGAAGCGGCTTGTTGCTAAACATACACCAAGAGAAGTGCGCAGTGTTTCGACATCGGTCTTATTGACTCTGCTGATACTCGTGAGCGCAGTGCGCAACTGGGATTCATAATCTTTGTCAACACGCTCCTTGATGAGGTCCGGCGGTTTATGTTCAAACTGCTTGAATGTGGAAATGTAATGCCCAGCTTCATCATTGCTTCGGTTCGGAGCGTGCTTAGCAGGGATGGTGGTACGAGGAAAGGACGTACCTCCATGCTACGATTATAGTAAGATTGTTGATCAAACACACCTGTATCCCAATCAGATTGAATCGTTGGAGAAGGATAACAGATTACTTTGGTGAGTTCTCTGATTAACTCTTGATGCTCCGTCTGCGAATGAGGTGACCAAGAAGGAAAGCGGGCCAAGAAAATGCTTACGACATCGCACATGATGAGGAGTATTCTGAGATTGTACGAATGTCCCAGCTTCTCGATCCGCGCGTGGATGTACTCGGGGTGAAGTCGGTGATACCTTAGACTGGTATGTTTATGAGAAAAATACCACTGGATAGTGAAGAAGAGTATACCTAAGGAATAATACGCATGTCGTGCGGCCAACCTGATAATCGGGAACGATGTCACCAAATTCTTTGCCAACGTTCCGGATGCATTCGAGAACGGGGTTAAGGCGCTCGAGCAATATCAGCGACTGGGCTGTTGATTGAATGGATAGCTCACCTGGTTTGAATTGATGATAATGTTGTTCCCGAGGCCAGGATGTACGACGGGTGGCCTTGCGCTGCCCTCGGTGGGAGGCATTTACCAACAGGATACTGAAAGTATATCAAGTTCGAATCTATCCCCTAGATACTATCAATGGATTTCTCTTTGCTTCTATCATAAGCTACGTGGCAGTGCCCGAGTCCGCTATTTCAACATGGGCCACATGATTCTATCTCGCTTCCCAGGTTATCACAAACCAACTTGGCTGTACTCGGGCCTCAGTGAGTCAATATGAGCGAACAGCGTCGGAATGCCGTCTAACACAACGGTTCCCTAGGTTCTGAGCCTTTCCAGGGCCATGGATAAACTTCCCACATATACCCAGCGTGCTGATGGAGCAGTTGGGAGACCTAAACACTACCACAGGAACAGGCTACCACGCGCCCTCGCATTCTGTGGCATTGCCGCGGTAGTTTGGCTATGGTCTGCTTCTCGCTACGCGTTCTTGGCAAACCGTTCAGTCAATCTACCTCTTCATGCCGAACAAACGCTTCAGAAATGCAGCATGCTTCATGTGAAGCCTGGACCGCCCCCCGATTTCGCACAGAGAACACAGTCTGACCGTTTTGTCGACGGTACCCGCGCTACCCTTTTGACAAACGCCTCCGTGTGGTCTGGAAATCCTCTCCAGTACGAGATCCATGGCGCGGACATCCTATTGGATAGGGGTATTATAAAGTTCGTGGGGCATGCTTCTGAACACAACCTAGCAGAATATGGGGATTTCGTCACGCTCGACGTGAGTGGGGGCTGGGTAACCCCAGGGTACATAGCTCTTCGTCTCCCTGGAACTCGCGTCCCTGATGGCTTTATTGTCTTTTTCAGGTAACTTGGCACCGTGTGAATTTTACTCATTTTTCGCGCCCCATCTCGGTCACCGTCTACCACCTCGACGCCGCCACGGAATCCAACACAAACTATCGGGATAGAGTCGTA
>JBBPKG010000143.1:18385-50243 GCA_038089115.1 Fistulinella cinereoalba | reverse complement strand
CAGTCAAAAACCGCTGGATCAACCCGAACCTTCAAGCGGAAGAGCTCCGGGCGGAAATCGGCGAAGTGATCTAACAAATGGAGTTGGGATGCTCGCATAGGGCGCTCCGCCTTATGATTAATGACCCATGCTCGAGCAATTTCGTCTTTCAATGATGCAATCGCATCTAACAATCGATGGTAACGTACGGCTCTTGTTTCCATGGAGTCCAGTGAGCTGATCGATTCTGAATTGTATTCATCATCGGATGAAAGGGGGGTGAGGGGAGAAGGAGGGCTGATCACCAGGGGCGAGAGGAATGGCCCATCGGACGACAGGTCGCTGTTGTCATCGCCGCTGTCAATATCCTGTAAGTTCTTCAAGTGTTGCTCTGCTACTTTGATTTCTAATCTGTCGAGTGCTTTCAGCAACTTTTTCTTCTCAGATACGCAAGGCATGGTTGAGCAACCTGAGGGTGAAGGAGATCTTATCCGGCCAATCATTTACAAGATGTAGATGTACTTAAATTTGTATTCATACGTCCGAGGATCATTTTTGACTTAGAACAATCTCACTGAGTGACCGGGACTGCCGGCCCGCGCCTCGGCATGCCTCGGCACAGCGGGGTTTGAAGTTCGACCGAGGATTATCGGGTATTTCAGAGCGTCATAATTGCACGAAAATAGTCTATTAACAGCCTAGAATAGGCTACTTGAATACCACTAATGTAAGAGCCCGCAAGCCCGACATAGTAAGCTACATATTTGTAATCGACTTCTCCCATCACCATCGGAAGATTTAACCTGTTCGGAGGTTACTGGTTGCTTTGTGAGGCTCTCGCAGTTTCTGACATCATTCCCAGGCACAAAGGTCAAAACCAGCAGAACCAAGGGTCAGAATAATCTCAGCAGGGCCCGTCATCAGGTCGCAAACTGTATGACATAGAGTGAGGAACATGGTTCTCCGCCACGCCCTGCGTTGGCGCAGCAGAATAGCACAGTAAGGAGTGGTCACTTTAGAAGCAACGTTGGGTAGTGGTTTCGAGCCGATCTCGAAAACACTCGTCAGCAGCCTCAGACTAGGAATCCAAACGGTTTATCGTGACGCAGCTGTGGGAATAACAAATGGAAGAAGCGCATAATCACTCTATATCCCTCACAGGGTGCCACCTTGGAAAAAGGAGACCATCATCACGTCGACCTATCCAGGCACTAAATATGCCATTGGTCGTAGAAAAGACGTGTTACGGGATCAAGCTGCAGGCCAAATAGCTTTTCGACGTGTTCTGAGTCAGTGGCCCAGCTCACAATAGTCACGGTGAGGCATGCACAGTGGAGGGTCGAACACCGCCGCGGCCGTGGCTCACCCAATGTATCGGTCAAACGTGTGCAACATGGGCGCTCTTGGTCCCGGCCCTTTGTCGATCTGATTGTGAAGGAATTTGAACATCTGTTTCCTCGCATTGACTCTCGGTAATGGCAATTGTCATGCAAATAATGCAATAGGGAACCGGAGGGCAATAAATAGGGGATGCTACCAGCCACATACACTCAACCCGTCCTCCTTTCAAACGTCCTCTCATGCCCGCAGCTGCATCGAATTACACTTATCCTGTTTTCATGCTGTCATCTATCGTTCCCTCGAAATCGTCTAACACCGATTCATCGTGACCGGACAAATCCTACCACGATGTAATTCAATCTACCAACCCTTGAATTGATAATATCGACAACTCACCCCAGCAGCTGGGACGACAGAAACCCTTCCAACAGGTAAATCATTCCCTTCGAGTTTCAACCTCTGGTCGAAAGCAGGGGAACTAGGCAATTTACACAAAGCCACCGTTTGTTCCTCGGAAGCTCCAACGAACATGAACCGCCACGACCGGCTCTTCAGAGCAGGGGAAGTACTGCTCCATAACTTTTCAATGCCCTCCTGATATTTTCTGTGGGAGTACCGGTTGTAATCTGGACAAGATACACATGTGTGTCAGTGACGATGACGCTGTTGATCCCACGGTGATTTTCCCTGGAAGGGTGCCAATAGAAAGAGCCACCATGTCGGAGACTGTCGTCCCTGGAACGCATCTCCAAGTTTCCAATGTCGACCTTCTCCAACGATGCTCCATCGTACCAATAAACATCAAGTTGGTCATTGTGGATGATGCAGGGGCGAATGAGATCCTCAAAGACGAAACCCGCGGCCGCCAGGGTGTACAGACAGTCGGACAGAATCCCAAGCAATCGATTCTTCCAGTTTCGCGACTTCTTTGGTTAAGCGTTCAAAGATCCAGTCAGTGGAAATGAAGGCGAAATGATTCGGGCGATTATTGTCGCCGTTTGTCCTAGGGGCGAGTTTGATGGATAAAACAGAAGACGATCCCGGATCTCTGCCGACCATTACAGCAGTTGCGGCACGTTGAGGTTTTTTGGCAACTGCATAAAAATATTGTTCTGAATCCTCATATCATGGTGCCGGATGTCTTCAGCAGATTGTCCGTGGGCCAGGATAGCACGCGGACTACAGCCCCACTTGTTCGCCAACTCTTCCACCATCCGAACATCAAGCTCGAGAACAAACCTAGGAAGAAATGATCAAAGGGCAATATCCGGCGATGGATGCAACATACGTAAGGTCCTTCATCTCCTCCAGCGACCAAAGATCCGTATAATATTGATTGATTTGCTCCTCCTTGGTCCAGTTTTTTCAACGAGAAACAGCTGGGGACGTATTTTGGAATATACGAGCCGTAGGAGTCGTGAAAGCGCGAATGGGGGATAGAACATCTTTGGTTGAATCTGAAAATGCCCAGATTCCAGGAGAAGATGAACCATCCAACTCGAATTTAACGTGGCGTTATTTTAAGAGAGGATTACATACGCCCATGCCAGTCAACTTGGACGGTCACTGGGTGCCTCTCACGGAGCCGTTCAACGACGGCATATAAGACTTCATTGGAGACATGATCAGTTTCTCTTCCTGATACACCATCCATCTTACCAATTCCGGGTTGCCCAATAATGCACGCCCCTCTTCTATACCTCGACGCTACTGGCATAGCCTTTGTGCTAGGCTCGGCCATTGCGCGAGGATATTCCTCCGCTATCGACAGCTTGGTATCATCCAATTGTGGGCAGATGAAACTGATTGCCTCGGCGTGGTTTCCGAAGTCTAGATATCTCTGAACCCGTGTTGAATTGGGGCGAGTGACAGTCTATTTGAGGATGGATGGATTTCCCCAGACGACCTAGGTGAACCGGGCTAATTTTTGGAGCACATACGAATCTTGCATGGCTATATGATACGTTGAACGTTGAGAGAGGCTCTCGGCAATCCTTTAAGTAACTCAGCCGATCGGCTTGAAACAGGGGTCATCATTGCGCCGTCTCATGGGCAGTCCGAGATTTTTGAGTCCGAGCACTCGTTTGCAACCTCACCTGAGCATTTTCAGCAACACCTTAAGAGGTAGAATATCTTATCAAGACACAGAGATCGAGCGGCGGGCCAAAATAAGTGTCCCATTCGCCCGACTCACAATGGTGCACATGCCCAGACTGCGGTCCCACGCCGATTGATCACCCAATGTAGTCAAACGTGTGCGACATGAGCGCACTGGGTTACGCTCTTCCTAGCCTCTCATCGATCTGATTGTGAAAGCAATTCGAATAGGTCATCGACTCTCGACAAGATAGTTTGTCATGCAGGGACGATAAATAGGTGTACCAGCCACGTACGCTCAACCACTCCTCCTTTTAAACACCACCTTGGCGGTCGGATGAGGTATAATCGATGTCCCGACACGAAGTGCTTCCGGTCGCGTCGCATCCTCTAATCGAATGTTGTACGTCACCACGATGTGAGCCAACATGCATTTGAGTTCGTTTGCAGCGAAAAACCGTCCCGGGCTACGAAACAGATCGTCTGCATCCGAGGCGTCAAGAATTAAATAGAACGTACCATGCATGCCGACCATGCCCAAACAACAGGTGATCCGTCGACGTGGAGGCGAAACGGTGCCTCACGCTTTCTTCCGCATCCGCATTTAGGTCGGAAAACCGCCAGGGCTTAAATGTGCGCGGATGCTTGTAGAATGCGTCGTCGAGATGTATCGGCCGAGTGGCTACAGCGATGGTGGTGCCCTTGGGCACGAAGGTGCCATCCGAGAACGTGTAGTCCCTAAGCGCCTTGCGCACCAGGCTCGCTGCATAAAATGATCAGGAAAGATCAATGCAGGGCACATGGTAGGGATATTAACCATCGACGACGCCTTCCAGACGTTGACACTCTCTGATAAAACTGTCCACCTTTCGCATCTTCTCCACTGCAACCTTGGACCATCCCTCGTCCTCGACGATGCGTTCAACCTCCTCGCGGAGGGGTTGAACATATGGTGGATGCGCCGCGAGGTAGAAGAGTACATGAGAGAACGTCTAGTACAGTTAATCAATGCAGCTTGAACAGGAGTATCTGAATGACATACGACGGACGATGTCTGCGGCGGGATTTGAGTCACACATGCGTGTTCGGGGAAACGTCAACAAAACTCACATGAATAGCTGAAAAAGCAAGGGCTAATATACGCGCTGTCAGATTCTTTACGGTCAACTCTGGACCCTTTGCCTCCTCCATCAACCATGTCAAAAAGTCATTCTGCCAACACCACCATGATGACCCACATCGTGCGGAACCAAAGCTCACTCACAGGCTTATCTGCCCACTGGCCGTTCTGCTCACTAAGTTGCTTTTGTCGACCCTCGATTGTTGGCCGGGCAAGATCGCATGCCCGTTGAATGGTTCGACCAAAGTTCGTAAACAACCGGGCAGCCAGACTATCAGCGCGATCGAAAAGCAGCCGCTTCGGGTGCTCAATTTCCAATCACTTACGGTTTCAGCCGGTCCGGGAACAACCCGACAATAGCCGCTCCTTTGACGACGTCGATGGTATTCCGGATCGTGAGGTCGACCCACTCAGGATCACGGCCTAGACAGATTGGCATCAAGACGCAAGCAAGGTCGGGCGCAGACGCACATAGTGGGAGTCCGACAAACAGCCTGTTACTTATTCTGGAAACCACCTTTTGCACGGTGTCGAGCACTGGTACGCTCTTCCACCCTGCGTTTACACCGTTGATGAACGATAGCATGCGTGAGCGTGGGCGGGCCATTCACCATCGTCTCTGAGATCCAGTGTGTCATGAAATGCAGCGACGAGCTCATTCATCATGTCCGGGTAGATAGTCTCGATATTTCGCGTTAACTTGGAGCGTACGAGGGCTATATGGTACGGATTAAGGTGAATCTCGCGTCCCATAGTGTACTCAGGTTGAAGTATCTACTGCTCTTGAGCGAAAAAGACACTATAGAAAGCCAACACAGCGCACCTCATCAATAGATTCCTTGAACGAAAGCACGTTGTCGGGTGCGCCTGCAAGTTCTTCCACGTGCTCGCGGCTGCTGACAAGGACCGTCCAGCGGAAGAGCTCCGCGACCTTGAACGGCGCTGACTTGTGCTGAAACACAAGTGAGCATGCGGGGACCGCGAGAGGTTCTGAACTTGCCTTGTCGTACCCCTCTTGTATAATATCCCGTGCATTGGTCAGATATGTGACACTGGCCCACCATGAGCCGAACCAGCTAGTACACCCCACGGTAGGAATAGCGTCAAGCTGGAAAATGACCCGTGGTCGAGTGGGATGAACGACATAGGAAGAGAGACATACCTTGGAAGGCTGAGACAACTTCCAGCCAATGAAAACGACAATAAACGCTGTGACAGCATAGTAAAGCATAGGTTAGCGACAAGTTGACCTGCTTGGGAGGCAGTTTGTTGTTTCAACCATACACGGGTGGTCCATGACGCATAAAAGGCCAACGGAGACAATACTGCGAGCCGGAAATGTGTGGCAGGAAGCGAAATGGGGGTAAACGGCGGCATCATGTGTCAGGGAAGTACCTGCCAGTAGCATTATATATTAATGCAGTGCAACGCGGGAGACTGGATCATGTTTTTGCCCAGGACCATCAGCTCTGTGAGTGAGTTCGGAGTCACTGATAGTGCGCAGTCCATGAGGAGAAAGTGGGTATGACATGGAAACGACCCGAATCGATGTTAAAAGCAATAATAAGACTTGTTTGAAGTTGTGCAAAGCACGGTAGGAATTGAGCATGATGCTGTGGCTGTGCAATTCCTCCGTATTTGAGTGTTTCAAATTTGGGCCCACCGCGGGGTCTAATGCTGGTGACTGGAACGGCGCCCACTGGCAGGGCCCACCCCTGCCCGAAATCAAGGGACGAAGGACTATTTATTCAGAAAGTGCTCAATCACAATGCAATCATAAAATACAGCTGAAACGTAAGACGTCATGCTTGATCCGCCCTCCTTCGGAACATGACCTTAGCCGTCCGATGAGGGAGAAATGACGCCCCGAAATGAACCGTTTCCGGCCGCTTCCCGTCCTCCAGTTGGACGTCATACGTCACTATAATGTGTGCCAACACGCACTTTAGCATGTGGGCCGCGAAAACACGGCCTAGGCTACGGCGCCCGTGAGTATAAACCCATTTGTGGCGGACCGAGCGGTGCATACCATGCGTGTCTACCGTGTCCAAACAGCAAATAATCGGGCGACGTCGAGACGAAACGGCGTCTTGCGCCTTCTGCAGAGTCGGAGTCCGCGTCAGAAAACCGAAAGGGTTCGAATGCATGCGGGCTCTTGTAATGTGCCTCATCGAGGTGTATGAACCGAGCAGCGGCGACGACGGTTGTGCCCTTAGGCACCACCGTGCCATCCGAAAACCTAAAGTCTTTCAAAGCCTTGCGTTCCAGACTCACTGGTCGATTGTGATCAGGATGACTAATGTAGCGACTTTGCAGAACGCTTACGGCCGCCAACACCTTCCAGACGTTGACACTCCTTCATAAAACTGTCCAATTTGCGCATCCTGTCCACTGCGGCTTTCGTCAGTCCCTCTTCCCCGATGATCCCATCAACCTCTTCGCGAAGAGGCTGGATATATTGAGGGTATGCTGCGAGGTAGAAGAGCGTATGAGTGAGAACCTGTCGTGTTATGTCAACGAAACGGATAAGCAATAGGATATCTGGATCGTACGACAGACGACGTCTGAAATAAGATAAAAGTTAGAACTGCAGGGAGGAAATATCAACGGAACTTACATGAATGACCGCAAAGTCGAGCGCTAAGACACGAGCTGCGAGTGCCTCTACAGACCGCTCCGGCCCCACTGCTTCGCCCATCAACCATGATAAAAGGTCGTTCTTGGCAATAATAAGCATCTACACAGTGTGCAAAACCAAGGTGACCCACTGGCTTATCAGGCCACTCGTCCCCATACTGATCGATTTGACGTTGCCGTTCCTCGACTATTGGTCGAAGAAGATGGCTCACGTGTTGCTTACTTTGCCTGATGCCGGTAAGGAATCGAGCAGCGAAACTGACATAATGTGGAAAGGTTAGACCTTGTGACGAATTACTTTGGAAATGACATACGGTTTCAACGGGCGCGGGAACATCCGGATGATAGCTGCCGCCTTGATGACGTTCATGGTGTTCTGGATTGTCAGGTCTATCCATTCCGGGTCACGGCCTGGGACAATCGTGATAACATTTCAAGTCGACGGTACAAAGGCTTACACAAAGGAATCCCGACAAATAGCCTGTTGATTGTTCTCGAAACGACCTTTTGCATAGTGCCGACCCCCGGGACACTTTTCCATTCTGATATTTGTAAGCGACGCACGTCGGCGGGTGCGAGACGCTCACCGTTGGTTGTGACACTCAATGCGTCGTCGATGGCCGCGGTCACCTCAGCTGTCAATGCTGGATATACGCTCTCGATGTCTCTGGTTAACGTCGAGCGAACGAACGACAATTGATAGGGGTTATTGTACACCTCGGCGCCCAGTGTATAGTCTGCTTGAATAAGCTGCAGGGCGCTTTCAATAGGCGCCTCACAAAATACGTCGTCTCAACGTGCCTCACCGATGGCCGCCTTCAATGAAAGTACATCATCGGGGGCACTGACAAGCTCTTCCACGTGCTCGCGGCTGCTGACGATGATGGTCCATCGAAGGAGTTCTGCGACTTTGAACGGTGCCAACTTGTGCTGACGTACGAATGAGCGCGCATGCCATGGGAGCGGGAGTGAACACATACCTTTTCGTACCCCTCTTGTATCATGTCCATCGAATGAGTGAAATACCTGAGGGCGGCCCACCATGAGCCCAGCCAGGTACTACATCCTACAGTAGGTATAGACGCAAGCTGTACGATGATCGATCCCAGTTAGCGACAAATGTGCATGAACGTCCGCTCACTTTGAAAGGTCGTGACAGTTTGACACCAAGAACGACCAGGGCCAATGCTGCTGCTGCATAATAAGACATATGAAGATGGGGTGTTTCAAACGTCCAGGTGCCATTACTTGAACGGAATCGCAACACGTCAAGCGGTGGAACAGCCTCAGAAGATGCTGTGATGCCGGCGAGCTAACAACTACCTTGACTTACCAAACGGGTTGGATCATAAGTTACCGGTCCCACGAAATGTCAATGAAGTCTATGTATACAATCTGCGGTCCCGTCGAGCCGTCAAGAGATGAAGGAAAAGGTACCGGGGCTGGTCGCCTCGTGTGCTTACGTAACCTCCGATCGTGAAGAGCGTGACATGTGACACTTGAAATATTTGGCGTTATTTGTGTCTACTGTACAGTTGTGACCAGCCACATTCGCTCATCGTGTGGCGCCGTCCGCACCCAACGTTGCACGATGTCGGCTGACCTGCAGTGGCTCCTTCTCCGCGTCAGTGGCCCTCGGACCTGCCTGTATGCGCGCTCATCCCAGCCCACACAGAAATACAACTCGTTCCTACTGAAAAAGGTCCCCGAGGGGCCCGTCTTTTCCACCGAACCGGGTAACCTCCGCAACCTCCACTCCTACAAGTTCTCTGGCCTCGCTAATGCCAAGGCGAGCATGCTCTACGATGTACATGTCGGCACCGTCAACCTGTTTTGCAGACGATCGACGTCAGGGACTCTCCCTCGGGTCTTCAAGTCACGGTGAAGAGGACCAAGGCGTCGCCCCACCAAGTTCGTGGGTCCCTCTCTACGTTCACGGTCCGCAATCGCTCGGGCGGACGTCGCGCACTCGGTGTCGTCGCCGGTGTCGCCAAGAAGGGATACCGCCCCGATCTACGCACCGTAAGTGTTTTTTTTTCTCCCATTGTACATGTCGCCAGAGATCGGCGACACGCACTCTCGTTAGAACTCGCTGGATAAACACCTTGGTGTATGAAGGTCGAGTGTGGACATGTTTGCGATATGAACGCGGTCCGTTTATGGACAGTCTCCGTCGGACATCCATCCTCTCCGCATCGTTTCGTGCGCGGAGAGATGATCGTTGGCGACTACATTTTCTTTCTGTCCATGTGACTGACGGGACCCCATGGACAGGCTGCGCTCGGCCGCGCCTCTGCACTCCTCGCCGCACAAAAAGAAAAGAAGGTCCGGCCACCCAAGAAGGCACGGGGTAAGAAACGGGCCGCTGCATGACCGTCTTGTATTCCTACACTTTTCTTCGATGTGCACCTCCATACGCACAGTCATGAGCCATGTCGAAACCATACAAATACACATGTGATTCAAGCCTCTGCCACGCGGCCTCAGACAGCCAGCGATTTGCCCATGGGCTGCCCGATCCTGCCCGCGCCGCCAATGGCGTGTTTCGCCGCCATGTGATCCTTGGCGGGGACCGTCGCATCCAGTTTGTGATACACGCTCTCCTTGAGTCTGTTTTGGTCATGCCCACCGTGACCGCGCTTCTTTTCCTTCTTCGGAGGCTCTTCTTCGTTGTGCGGGGGAGGATGTGTCTGCGCTTGTTCATCGCCCTCTGCCTGACTGGTGGGGCGCGGGTAGTCGGCGTTGGCAGTCTCGTTGGCACGAGTGGGCGAACCAACACTGCGGGCGTCTGAGAAGCGTGGTGGACAGTGTTTGAGTACTCACGGGGCAGCGTGGGGTCTGGAACGTGCGCTAACAGAGAGTCGACGACCCCCAACTCTCACTATGTCGACATGTCAGAGACAGGGCGTATGTCGGTCTCGCACACTCACAGGCTGGGGGATGCTGGGCAGAAAACACTTCAGACATGGGCGTCGACGAAGATAGGGACGAACGCGGAGTTATGATAAGAGGTCGCGTGACGGTCGAGATGTGTCATTCAAATCCAAGACGGCCCCAAATGAGACCATTCTCATTGCAGAACGCTCGATCGTACACGTCAATGCGCACATCAAGCGGAGAATATCACAACAGCTCAGATTGATACAGTCAAGTGGCGTTTTGGCATATGTCCATAGCATGCAAGGACATCGTGGTGGGGGACGACATGGACATAGAGCCTGGGATAAGTAAATGAACGGAAAGACAAAAACGTCTACTCTTCCTCCTCCTCCTCGCCGCCCTCTTCTCTCTTTGCGGCCGCAGCAGCGCGCTTGCGCTTGACGCGACCCGGGCGTCCACCGCCGTATGGCGACGTGAGCGAAAAGTCGATGTGTTTCTGCGAGTCGAGACGGACGACAAACGAGGGGACGTTGACGACCTGCTTGCCGACGCTTGAAAGACACATGAACACGGCAACGTGACGTCAGACAGACCTGGTCTCACCGAATGTGGCGTTGTCGGATGAGCGTTCGCGCATGGTGAATACTCTTTGCGAGATTCGTTTTGAACACCTGCGTTTGCAGCCGGCGCTCCAAGAAATCCTCAACCTTGAGGGCCAACACGTAATCGAGACGCATGCGGGTCTCGTCGAGCACACCGATGCGGACGAGACGACGGATGAGGGCGTTACCCTCGAAGAGACGCTTGGGGTCCTTTTCGTCGAGCTTGAGCAGCTCACGGGCAGCACGACGGATTTTGGAGAGGATGAGACCGATGCGCCAGATCTCGCGTTTGTTGCGGAGGCCGTACTCGCCGGCAAGCTAAGCCACGAACACGTCAACCCTTGCGTCGGTCTCACATCGTGTGTGAGAGTACCTTCAACTCGGCATCGAGACGGGCTGAGCCGAATGCACGACGAGGGACCTTGTAGCTGCGTAGCGCGATCAAGAGGACGACGAGCGACTGCACAGGCTGCACTCACGTTTTGCTGTGGTTCCGTGGTGCCCTACACGATGATCAGGACGATGTCTGCGCGATGGACGACGGGGACATTACCTGGGCATGTTGCTGGGGGATGGGGTCAGTCGACGCTTCCGTGGACGCTCGACTGCGCCACAACTGTACAGTTTATTCCAAGCCACCGGAGATACCCGGGCGATCCACCCTCCGTCTGCTCATCGACGCCGTCGACATCCAAACTCTCCCGTCGTCGCATCACACAACGCCCAGATGCCTCACTCATTCGGTTACCGCGCGCGCACGCGCGACATGTTCAAGCGGGGCTTCAAGGGTGACTATCCATCCGTGGTCTTGCCGGAACGAGCCCTGACGCACACCAGAGCACGGCCCCATCAAGCTCTCGACGTACCTCATCAACTACCGCGTTGGCGATATCGTCGACATCAAGGCCAACGCCGCCCAGCAAAAGGGCATGCCCCACAAATACTACCACGGGTCCGTGTCCCGCACCACGGCTGCAGTCGCCGTTCTGACGCACAGCACAGACGCACCGGCATCGTCTACAACGTGACACCACACGCCGTCGGCGTCATCGTCTACAAGGTCGTTGGGAACCGGTATATCGAAAAGCGAGTCAACCTCCGTGTGGAGCACATCAAGCACTCCAAGTGCCGGCAGGAGTTTTTGGACCGGGTGAAGCGCAACCACGAGTTGCGCGTCGAGGCTAAGAAAAAGGGCGGTATGTATCCCGCGCTTTTCAATGGGCGCATCGCTGACTCGGCACCAGAACGTGTCTCGCTCAAGCGCGTGCCTGCGCTGCCCCGGGAAGCCCACACGGTGTCGACCGCGGAGAACGCACCCCAGACGATGGCGCCTGTACCGTACGAGACCAAGATTTAAATTTGCATGTGTACTCCCTTCTTTATGATACTTTTGCTACCATGAGATGATCACTGCCTTGTTTTGGGCAACGCCTTGTAAATCTAACACGCCCAAACACCTGCTTGAGCACCACGACGATGCCGTCCACGCGTGACCGCGACCGCTCGCCCGAAGCGCCCCCAGACGGCGTATCTTCCATCTCAGAGTCTGATTATTTCCTCAAAAACACCGAGTTCAGGGTATGGCTCAGGGAAGAAAAGGACAAGGTCGGTGCGCCCCCTCTCCGCCCACACGCCCCGCCTCACACCTGCCAAGTACTTTGATGAGCTCTCGAGCGACAAGGCCCGCAGGTACGGGCCTTTCCGCACACACTGACCCGATCGTCCCCGACGACCCTCCACCAGCTACTTCCGCAAGTTCGTCCGCGCGTGGAACAAGGGACGACTCTCCAGTGCGTGTGTTCCGAACCACCCTTACCCGGGACGTAACCCCGTGACCCGGCGTTGCGCTAGGAAGCCTGTACCACGACGCCGCAACGATCGCCGGCCCCGCCGCCAACCAGACCGCGTACAGGTGGTCGTTTGCGGCGAAAGGATCGGGCGCGGACGCCTCCGCTCTGCGTGCCGCCCGCGAACAAGTCGACTCGGCGACGTATCGCCCCGCAACATCGGCGAGTGGGAACGGGAGCGGGAGCGGCCGCGTTCTCGGACCCGCTCTTCCGTCCGCATCCGACCTCGTCCTCGCGCGCGAGGCCGCGTCGGAACACCAAGCCGCCGAGCGCGACCTCAAGCGGAAGCGGGATCGCGCCGAGGCCAAGGACCGCTTGGAGGACGTGGTCGGGCCCAAGGAGGTCGGGAGGGAGGGTATGCTCGAGAAGAAGCGCGCGCGGAGGGAGAGCGATCGCGCGTTCCGGGACAAGGGCGATGACGGGTACGAGGCGGACGAGTCGACGCTGCTCGGCGGCGGGGATAGCTTTCGGGACCAGTATGTTCCCGCTGTTCTTTACTGTCCTTTGTTGACGTGGATCGCAGCATCGCCCGTCGGGACGCGGCACGCAAACGGTTCGAGGAGAAGCGCGGGGCGGGGAGGGACGACAAGGCAGCGGCGGCACGCGAGCGCGCCGTCGCGATGCGCGAAAAGGACAAGGCAACGATGGACATGTTTCAGCAGCTTGCGAAACAGCGGTTCGGGTAGTCTTACACGTATTGTACATACATTTCATCGTGACTACCTCATGCTCTATCGTACAACCCCCTGTTTCATCGACTCTCATGTGGTGGCCCGAAACCGGTGCGGCAGCCTTGGCAAGCGATCATGCCATGCACCCCTCTCCAACGACGTGTGTGGAACCATCCGGGGCTTGGTCCTGATCCGCGTAGGCCAGGCACCCCACGCCCAATCGTCCGGATCTAGCTCATGCTCCTACCAGAGTGTCAGCATTCGACGTTGTGCCCGTAAAGGACCGGCACTTGCATTCGTGTTCCTGCTAGGGAACGGATCCGCCAGATATTCCCGGTAAGCCGCCTGGCGGCGTTCGGGACTAGTTTCTTGAAACGCCGTGGTGATCTGAAACGCCCAGGTCAGCGCTTGGCATCCGGGGAACATGGAACCGAGCTCACCCGTACAGGATGGGCCACCGCGACCGGCTCCACCTAAGCGGCATTTGAGCGCCCTGATGTGTGCGTATGAGACAGGATGAAACTGACCAGAGTGCTCGTGTCGGACCACGCGATGGACTGGGCGTCGTCCTCGGGTTCGTCTGCCTGTGGGACGTGATCAGTCCCTCTCTCTCCCTCTTGCAGCAAGCGAGATATGCGTACCCTTGAATGGCACGGGTCGCGCGGTGGAATCGGAAGCGTCGACTCCAGGTGGTGCTGGAGCGCCTCGAATGTGAGCTCTGGTGTCGATGTGGATCGTGATGAGGACGACGAGGCTGCGCCTACGGAGACGCCGTCGGCCACGCCTCGTCGAGGTCGTTCGAATCGGTGCATGTAGTGTGTGGGCATGGTGGAGGAAAGTGTAACGCCGGGTAGAGAAGGCACGCTCGGGAGGTCTGGGATATATATATAAGTGGATTCCTCAGGGGGCACTTGCTTTTTCCCCGCCCCCGCCAGGTTTATGTGCCAGTCACGTCACGGGACCAGGGTCCGCATGGAACCAAGATCATGCTATTTGAATAAGCTTGGTCGACATGGGAATCCGGAACAGTCAACGTATCCAATCAAGTATATCGTACGAGGTGGAGGAAAACGAAAGCGTGTCGCAACGGTTCCGAATCAGTTGCAAACGGTTCCGGTGGCTCATTGACATCGTAGGACCCGGTACGAGTACCGTGGTGTCGTGGTGATACACCGTCTCGTATCTCATATCCGCCGTTGGTAACTAAACTAGAATCGGTAATGCTGGTGCCTCCCAACTTGTCGGCCTCGAGGACTGACTCCAGGTTTGGGGATCCTGACCTTCATATATGTTCTTTCGGAAGGATCAAACCATCAAAGATCCTTCCATGTACTTGACATACATCCATATATTCGAGGAAACAAAATCAGCAAGCCCAGCGTTCGATATGACCTGCGCCAGAGACCATGCGTATCATCGACTCTGATGAGATCGTCTGGTTGTAACAGATCATCGAAGCTTCTTCCATGCGCTTTGTATGTATCGGGAAAACAAGATCGACTGAGTTTGACTCTGACACCATTTCTGTTGTCCTCCAGCCACTGTCCCAGGCCGACTGACATCGAGGGTTCGGACCGGGTTCCCAGACTCAGCAAGGTGTTTGTTGACCTCCGCAGTGTAATACTTGGGATGCATGTCCGCATTAAGTAAACAACGTAAAAGAAAGTTCACCGTTTGGTTGGTGAAATGGTGGCGACTCCACCACTGCCCCATCTTAATCCCCCGGTGACAGCTCCGATTGGGGAAACATCGAGCGTGACCATGTGGGCAACATGCGGAGACTGAAATGGCGACTTGACATCCGATCCCATGGCTTCCACTCGCGGCTGGACGCATAGACTAAGCACTAGAGCGACATCTTCCCGGCTATGAGCGTAGTGCTCGGTATGAACTCGATGGAGTAGAAACTGGATTGGAAAATGAATCGTCCTTGTCAGCATTTCAGCTCAAATCGCGTGATCGTTTCGACATTTTTACACTCACTATCAGAAGTCAAACGAGGGGAATATTCGCGTACCCGTTCGAACACGCGTGAGTCCTGCATGCGCCCCGTTAGATCTTTGTCTGTGCTATATCTCCGGATGTCAGGTCACTTTCATGCGACAAGGCTAACAAGGTTAACGGGCCGGCAATACATACGTCACACGGTTACCATTTGGTATACCTCGAGGGAGCACTCAAACGTGAGACCGCACTCACCAGCATCTATCACAACATGCGACGCGTATAATCTCTTTCCAGCTGCTGCAGAACACGACCTATTTTGATCCATGAAGTGGTCGTCCGCGGGGCGACAATTTCGGTCGAGAGGTTGAGAAAATGTTGAGCGTGGGTATCATGTCAAAAAAGCAAGGCATATCCCATCGGTTGACTCTCAAATGTGCACCCGAATCTGAACGGGCGCGGCTCATGGTCGAGCAGATGTACGGGTACGAGCATCGAGACCGTGGTTTGGATGTAAAACATGTGTAGTTTCGGATCCTCGGGTGACCATCGACCGTGCCTCAGCCGGGCTATAACAATGTGCGTTGCCGAGGTGGTATTCGATTGGAAGGCGAGCCTGTTTAGGCGGATGAGCGGGAACATGGAGGCGACATGGTGTTGGTTGGTGCCGGGGAAGCCACTTGTGCGTGGTTGGTGACGATGGCTTAGTAGCCCTTTACGGCAAAGCTCGGAACAGTAGAAAGTGATGAAGATGTGCGGGGTCTGGTGGCGACCTGGTTAAATTCGCTTCGAGCAGTTCGACTCGGGTGTATATTATGTGAGGCTTCGGGCGCTGTGTGAAAGGGAGAGAGGAGCGGTAGGCCGCCTTGGGGACAAGATAGCATGCTGATCCAGTGAAGCGAGTAATGATGCACTGCGCGTTATCACTTTGACCCCAAGATCTCATACTGGAGCACAGTAAGGAAACCCGCACACGTGACACCAAGAGGTTAGGACACGCACCTATCGACGAACCATACCGTTGTTCAACTCCGGAGTCCGGTATGAACACCGACTTATCTATCATGCATCATGGATGCGTCGTCCCAACAACATCGCTCGAGCCCAAGCCCAGGATCTTCTTCAGCAGCGTTACCCTAGTCCCTCCCAGTTCCCCCTTTCACCAGAAGCGCCAGGAGAGTTACGCCGACGCGCTAGCTAAACGAGATAGCCCGAAGCGATGAAGAGTCATCGGCGAGGGGAGGATAAAAAGGGCGAGGGGATGTTAGCACGTGATGGAGTTCGGAGACGGAAGCGGTCGCAGAGGCCATAGGGGGACGGTGGATGCGGCGGAAAGTGGAGCCTGCACCTTTCCGTTCGTGTATCTGCCCTCTGTAGAGTATTAGAACGGCAAAACACACCTGAATGATTGACTCCTCATCCGACATCCAGATCTTCAACGGGCCCGACGATCCACCCGGTTTGGCAACTCGTACCACAGGAATGGCTGTCCCAAATTCACACCACCTATTGGCCGATCGACACCGTGATAGTTGGTGAAGACTGGGCGAGAAGAAGTCCCCGAATGTGACAACGCCACTCTTCGCGTGACAATGTCACATTCAAGTGGTACCCAGTAGGTTGTGTAACCAGACCTAACCTTCTAATCAGACCCAAACATCTGATGATAGCGAGTGCAGGGGCTCTGCACTAGCATGACAACCATGGTCTATGGGGGACAGAGCATGTCAAGGATCATGCATGGTGACAAGGGTTTGCACATGCAACAATAACTATAAGGATGAGAAATGAGTGCCTGTGCCTACAGCTTGGTTTTGTCCAGTGGTCTCACCTGTGCATTTACAAGCCTAACTTACTAAGTAGAATCAATCTATTGCTTTTTGGATCTGCTTGAGTGACTATCTGGATGTGTAGTTGCTGGATTATGTTCTAACTGGACACTAACTGAACTCTGGATACAAAGTAGATCATCCATTTCAAGTCACATCTTCACAAGTAACCAGGGTCTGGTTAGATGCACAAAAGTCTGATTTCATTAATGCAATCTTGATGGTTGACATTTCCCACCATGTAGTTGTGATACAGTTTCTGTCCCTAACCATTCTCTAACCAGCAATAGATAATTTTCCATTTCTGTAGTGACTTATCCTATTTCCATGCTGTCATCCAGTGTTCCTTCAAAGTTGTCTAACACCGATTCATCATGATCTGGCAAATCCTGCACACAATGTGAATCAATCTACCAACCCTTAAATTGATAATACCGACAACTCACCTCAGCAGCTGGGACGATAGAGACCCTTCCGACAGGTAAATCATTCCCTTTGAGTTTCAACCTCCGGTCGGAGGTAGGAGAACTAGGCGATTTACACAAAGCCACCGTTTGTTCCTCGGAAGCCCCAATGAAGATGAACCGCCACGACCGGCCCTTCAGGACAGAGGAAGCATCACTCCACAACTTATCAATGCCCTTCTGACATTTTTTGTGAGAGTAACCGACTGTAATCTGGACGGGATACACATGTGTGTCGGTGATGATGGCACCGTCGATCCCAGGGTGATTTGCCCTAGAAGGGCGCCAATAGAAAGAGCCGCCACCATATTTGAGATTGTCATCTCCGGAACGCATCTCCAAGTTTCCGATGTCGACCTTCTCCAGAGATGCTTCATCGTACCAATAAACATCAAGTTGGTTATTGTGGATGATGTAGCGGTGGACGAGATCCTCGAAGACGAAACCCGCGGCTGCCCGAGTGTACGGATGACTGGACAGAGCCCTGAAGAAATCGATTCTTTCCACCTGCTTCAGCTTCGCGACTTCTTTGGTTAGGCGTTCCAAGATCCAGCGAGTGGGAATGAAGGCAAAAGGAATAGCGCGATTAATGGTGCCATCCTTCCGAGGGGCGGGCTTGATAAATAAAACAGCGGACGGTCCTGGATCAGAACCATGATTTTCACTGCCCATCATTGCATCCGTGGCACGTTGAGGTTGTTTGGCAACTGCTATAACGTGACTCTGAATCTTCATATCATGGTCCTCGATGGCTCGAGGGGATTTTCCGTGGGCCAGGATAGCGCGCGGACTACGGCCCCACTTGTCCGCCAACCCTTCCACTATCCGAACATCAAGCTCGAGAAGAAGCCTAAGGACAAACGAGTCAAAGGGCGCTATGCGGCGATGAATCCAACATACGCCAAGTCCTTTATTTCCTCCGGCGACCAAAGATCCATATAATATTGATCGATTTGCAGTTCCTTGGTCCAATTTTTCCAACGAAAAGTCGCTGGGGACGTGGTTTGGAATATGCGAGTCGTACGATTCATGAAAGCGATGGTAGGGGATGAAATAACATTGGTTGAATCTGAAAATGCCCAGATTCCAGGAGAAGACAGTTCCTCCTCCTCAAAATGTAATGTGGCGGAATTTTCAGAGAGGATTACATAGCAAGGGCGCAACCGCCCATGCCAATCAACTTCGACAGCCACCGGGAGCTTCTGGCGGAGCCGTTCAATGACGGCATATGCGATAAAGCAAGACTTCCCTGCCAGAGACATGATCAGTTATCTCGTCTTGTGACGCCATTCATCTTACCGATCCCCGGTTGTCCAATAATACACGCCCCCTTTTCATACATCGACGCCACTGGCTCAACATTGGTGTTGAAGTCGTCCATTGCCCGAACATATTCCTCCACTATCAATAACTTCCTCTGAAAACGAAGTGGTCGACAGATGAAACTGATTGCCTCTGCATGTTCGGCGAAGTGTTCGACTTCGGGGTTGCTGAAGTCTAGACATCTATAATCCCCTGTTGAATCGGGGCGAGTGATAGTATTCTCGAAGATGCGTGGATTTCCCCAGACGACCTGGGTGAATTGGGTTAATCTTTTGAGCCTGTACGCGTCTGTCATGGTTGTGATGAAAGATCAGCTGGACGTTGACGTTCACAGCGGAATTTACATAATCGTAATAAACTGACGGCTACCCCGTGGGAAGCCGCCATAGTGTATTGAGTAACAGAACTAGACTGTAGTCGGTTATGATATCATTTGTTCAAAAAAAGGTTATTTATTTATGTAAACTAAGCCAATGACGTTCAAGCTCATTTATATTACGCAAATCCCGCCGTAGTTGAGAGGGAATTCATTTAAGTCAGCCAATCGGTGCTTCAAATAGGCTGTGCACGGGCCATCTCTTGCTCGCGGAGGGCGATGTCGATGATCCCTTGCGGCATGTGGGCAGCTAGCGGGAAGCGCACCACTTGGAGAAGTACCGAGTACCACGAACGTATTTTCCAGACTCCCGGGAATATGACAAACACTACTTGAGCCCTTGTCAGCACTTATGCCATGAACGGTAAATCCGTCGAGATAGGCAACACTGACGCGGTTGAAGGCAGATTGGTCCTTACTAGTAGGTCTTTTCGGAACGCGAAGAAGTAGCGTCTAATCCGTGGGTTGTAGATGCTCTTTGGTACGCATCGACGGAGTTCAATCCACACACTGTCCTTGATGTCGCGACATTGACAATGTAGGTCCACGCTCCATATCTGAACAGAGCAAAAAAGCCATGTCCGTTTCAGCGCCATGAGCATTGGCGTTGGCGAGATTTACGGCGGCGTCTTCTCCATACATCGCTTCATTGAGCCGTCAAGGCGATCGTATTGAATGACAGCCCCCAGACATCTGAGGAACTCTGGCGAAACCTGCATGCTGCTGGCGAAACAGAGTATGACCGCTTCTGACGCATGCCCTTGGACGAAGACTATGGGTCACAAGTTTACTCCTCCAACGCCGACCTTTGCAATGCGCGTCCATAATTGGCATGGAACTCTTGATTACTGTCGCCTGAGACTACTCTTTAAAGACTGGCGGCAAGCCTGCTGGATTATGCACGGCCGCACTCTTCCTAAAGGCAGCTGTTGACATCAACGTAGATTGATCTGTATTATATGCAGGATTTAGAACGTTCCGATCAATCAGAGGCAGCCGGCTCAGAAATGAAAGCATGGATATGTCCTGATAGTGGCGTAAATCGTTATAAGGCCGACCTTGGTGGCTTATGGGACCACTCACTGACGAACCGGGGGCCTTTTGGCCGTCGTTTTTCCACAGTTTCGGACTTCGCAATCCAGGGATATAAATTAGTACAAGGGCGTAGGTGCTGCGTCGGCCACGCTCATGTAAGCGAGGGCTCTCCTCAAAGCAGAGCCTACAAACTTGGAACTTGCTATTTCATCGTCATGTCGCGTCAATATAGCCGTCGAGGCCTTGCACGACGATGTCGATGACTTTGTGATTATGACTAGCGCTCCGCCTGGCCCAATGTCTAACCGACATCTGGTCGCTCTTTGGTCGCCATTTTCCCATCGTTCCGAACGTTGCAATCCCGATCTCGCGACGACGGCCTAGCGGCCATTCACATCCGGTACTAGAGTCAGTCACGTTGATCGCTGTCCTTCTGCTCAATTGTTAGTACATATTCAATCGCCATACAAAGTAAAGCAGATTCGTAGATTTCTCTAGCACATGCACCCGTTCTTTCAGAACCTTGATTTCCGGAAACACAAGGCAAGGAACACGATCCAACGGAAAGAAAATCTCCTATCCTCAGAACTTCACACTGTATACGGTGTTCGATATTGTGGGGAAAAGCCAGTTATTGACGACTATTGGATCTGCAGTGGACGGGACAACGTGAGTATGCGAGACCGCATAGGGCGAACACCACGTGGGAGTAGGAATGTACTTGACCTTCGATCTCTCCGGGAACCCCCACTAGTTCGTCATCGTCAAATTCATCATCCCACTCGTCTTGGAAGCCATTCTCAATATCATCCCCGTCAGAAGATGTCTCCGCATCTGATATATCGTCGACGCCGATAGGGTGCCAGTGGTGCTCCGCACGGGCCCTAGCTGCTGTGCTAGCATAGGAAGGTTTGTACGTAAAGTAGAGCGCATCGTGGGTCATCTGTAAACAGGTGATCAAAGACAGCAAGCTGGCTTTGTCAAAGTAGGACAGCCGGCAAACAGATACGCCGGGATCAGCTGGGCGCTCAGCCGTCAGACGGTTGAGTTCAAAATCAAGAGAGACGATAAATATGCCCTTGCGCTATTGCGTAGGAAAGGTAGTAGTTCCATCAGGGCAAACCCTACTTGCGAAAAAGTCGCAGTGGACTCACCGTAGCGAGGGCAAACTTCCCATTTTGGCCACCCACTGCCAGATAGTATGAAATATCTTCAATACTTGAGACAGGTTGAAAATCAAGGACGACAGCCATGTCCCGATGATGAACGGCATTCGATTCTGAAAACAGGCGTTGGAACCGAGGGAAGATGACTAGTCTGCCATTTGATGTCAGAACAGTGAGATCGTCCCCGGATGCCGACACATGACCTAAAATGTGCGATGTGAGCAATCTCCATCCGCGCAGCTCAGACGCGAAAGAGCGTACATGCCACGAAATCGCCATGGAAAGAGCTAGGGGAGTGGCGATGAAGGAGCATCTGGGGGTTTACAATGGAAGACGGCGCTCCGCTGGGGCGACCTTGGGGTAGCACTTCCCACGTTGCACATGAGAGCTCCCTCACAGAGACCTGGTATAACGAAGCCCCTCCGTCCCGGGAAAAGATACGCAGTGTACTCCCAGAGCAGATAAAAACGTATAGGTCGTTAACTTCGACGTACTTGATGGGAGCAAATTGTTGGCCTTGTGACTGTCGTTGAATATCCATA
This sequence comes from Fistulinella cinereoalba, assembly GCA_038089115.1. NCBI lineage: Eukaryota > Fungi > Basidiomycota > Agaricomycetes > Boletales > Boletaceae > Fistulinella > Fistulinella cinereoalba. The sequence goes on along the minus strand of JBBPKG010000143.1, from coordinate 28,390 downwards.
ATAGACGAGATTAACCGCGATCCCGGAACATCCCAAACATAAGCATTATTCACGGATGCAGCCAGCAAGGTCGGGTACGAAAAACGGAATGCACGCGTGTCATCTGGCATGTGGATAAGCGCCCACGGCTTGAAATGTCCCCGATAAGAGTCCGTAGAACGAAATCGGGACAATGCTTGCACAGATGCATCCAACATTTGTTTGTCTGGAGGTGACGTTCTGTCGGGTTGATCACCGTCCGTATCGGCAGCCCGTCGCCAGACTTCCTTGCAATGATCAAATCGATTGATGATGATGTAACCCCGGTCGTATTCGCAGTGTGCATATCTGACAGTATGATGCTAGAGGCGGATTGCATGAGATGTGTCATGGCCGAGAGGAACGGTACACGGCTGACTGGAAGGAGTGCCCACAAGACGCAATTGCTCTCGATGTCACACACGAAGAGGCCACCCAATTGGCTTGTTGTGATGACAAGTCCAAGTTCGTAGTCTACCTTGATGCGATGCACGGTGCTGCCCGTCGCCGTGAGCTCTCGGATGACAGATGGAGCTTTGCCGCGCCAGCCTCTCTCGATTTCCAGCTGCTTCCTGCCTGGAGAGCAGTCGGTCAGCAATTATGGGTATGCGAAACAAAGAACACACAGACAATATGCTTTCCAGTCGTCTGGATCCGAGCATGCGCGAATTTGGGTCTCGTCGATGAAGTGATGGAGTATTGCTACATTTCTGTACACGGCTGGTTCGTTGTTTGTGACCAAGCTATTCCAAGAACGCGAGACCAGAGATACTCTGTATAGTGACTGTAATGGAAGACAAGAAAGCGCATGCAAGGCGATTTCTACCGGCAATAAATGCAGCATTGCGAAATGGACAGGAAGAAGCTGGAGGATGATGACGTCAGCATTGTGACGGCGTGACAATTAAACCTTCTCACGTGATATACATCATAACGCACGTTTGCAGTCAATGACTGCTAAATCTTTTTCAGTAGGAAGCTTGTGTTTCATCACCTTATCTTCCTACCTTCTGCTGGTTACACAGAGTCGCGACGATGGCTTATTTGTCGCCGACAGCGCTCAAGAACCTCAGGGGATATGCTTACAAGTCGCTAGATGAGTATGTTTTCCGTATAGCTATCCATATGTTCACTTTAACCATCTCACAGGTCACTCGTGTCCCGATACCTCCTCTCCCCGTACTGGAATTGGTTTATTACACTTTGGCCTCGGTCGATTGCGCCGAACACAGTGCGTTTTTTAATGTTTCATTTGTGGCGGCGGGATTGATACACAATACAGATAACCCTTCTTGGCCTCGCCATAGTCATGCTTAACGTCTTGACGTTGTTGATCTATGATCCACTATATTATACCGACAAGGATGGTCCAAGTCTCCCGAGATGGATATATCTAACGTGGGTCTCTTTTCGGTCGCCTTGTCACAATGCGCTCATCTTACACTAGGTGGGCTCTCGGGCTGTTCATGTACCAGAGTTGCGACGCTGTAGATGGGTAAGGTGCACGCCCGCAAAGCATTACATCTTTTTATATTCTGCAATGTGAAGTAAACAGGCTCGCAGGACTGGTATGGCAGGCCCACTAGGGGAATTATTTGATCATGGCATGTATCCACGTTTATTCGGTGATTTCGCACATTGATTGTGATATCCTAGGTTGTGATGCTCTCAACACGACGGTATTGGGAGTCTCTCATCTTCTGTAGTCGGATTCTGACGTTCCCCATAGCTAGAAGTCATCTTGGCCTCCAGGGCTCTAAATCTGGGTCGCTCGTGGTGGACTGTCGCGTCTCAAGTTGCCACCCTCGCTAACTTTTATCTGACCACTTGGGAAGAGCACCATACAGGAGTGCTTTATCTTGGACCGTTTTCCGGACCCGTCGAAGGTATTCTGATGATTATAACCATTTACATCATTTCTGGAATCTTTGGTAAGTGTACTATCTATTTGTTAGATACCTGATTAGACCCAGCCAAACAGGACCCTCGTTTTGGGACCAGCGGTTCCTCACCGTCACCCACCTGGACCATATACCACAAGTCGTAGAGATCGTCCCCGATATCGGCCTCAATGAGGCATTCATGGTCTTTGCCGGGTTTGGTCTGGCCTTCAACATCGTGTCTAGGTACTTCCCTTTCCGAATGCACTGTCCGCCGCTGATGCCTCTTAAGCTACTACAACGTATTCAAGGCCATGCGAGCCGCAGGGAAGTCGGCCCTCAAGCCATTAGTTTTTCTCCTACCCTTTGTCGTATCGGCATCACTCCAAGTCCTATGGCTCCTTCACCCGTCCTTCCACCATTCAAATATCATCCATTCGCCCCTTTTCCTCCCATTTATGTGGGGTTGGGGTCTGCAATTTGCGCACCATGTCGGACGGATGATACTGAGCCACGTGACGAACACGCCTTTTCCCTGGTGGAATTCGATATGGATATGGAATGCTATCGGAGTCATTGATGCTCATCTCCCCGACCTCCTCCACCGGTACGCCGTCCTTCGTACCAAGGGTTTCCCGGCGCTGATGTATCCATTCAGACCACCGATCATCCAGTCGACGCCCAGACGTACCGCCATATTCGTTTACCTGACGCTGGCTATTTCATTCCTCGTATACGCGCGCTTCTGTGCGCTCGTGATCAGGGACATCACGGAGTACCTCGGTATCGCATGCTTTACGATTCGCAAGAGGGACGCAGAGGGGGTCTGGCGGGACGCCCGCGATATCCAGCAGGACGGGCTTTCCAAGCGCTTGTGAAGAAGCTCATTTATAGAAGGGCAAGAGGCGTACATGACACGTCGACACGATATAGATGGGTCACTCACAACAACACCATGCATCATCATCACACTAGATCGACATTACTATATACCTTGTTGCATCTGACGTAATAGAGGTAGAGGCGGACGCATCGCAGTGGGAATTCTAATGGTATGGGACGCGGCCTAGATCAATCTACCACTCGACCAGTTTCGGTACGTTGGCGTTTGCTTGATCCAATCGACGAGCTCCTCCCGCTTGACTTGGACGCCTTGATCCGTCGCCTGCACCTTGGCCTTCCTGCCGTCCACAAACTCCCACCGTTGCTCCTTGACGACGACCAAACCCTGCTTCAGCTCGTCCACACCGAGTAGAATGTCGAACGGCACCTCGTCCCTCTCCGCCGCCGCAAACTGCGCCGGCAACTTGGGTTTCCGCTTCGCCAAGAAATCCGTCTACGCCATCGCCGAACCGGATCGATCACCACTCAGTCCTCGACGCACAACGAGACACACATACCTTGATCCCCGCGACCCTCAGCTCCTGAACGAGCTGGATACGCGCCTCGAGCAGCCCATCGCCGACCGCGATCACGTACGCCATCGTCTCCTTGCTCCGCATACCCCTCTCGGCCCATTTCGGCCACACGAGCGCGAATATCCGATCGAGTCCGATGCTGACGCCGATACAGGGGCACTGGACGGCTTTTTTGGCGTCCCCGGACGCTGCGGCGGTGAACGCGCCGACGAGCCCGTCGTACCTTCCCCCAGCGGCAATGGAGCCGACCCCGACTTGAGTGTCGTCCACCTCCTCGTCCTCGCCGTCCTCTGCCTTTGGCTTCTTGGTCTTCTTTTTGGGTGCGGCAGGCGTGTCGGAGGCTATCTGCGCGGGATTGGAGGGGTCGAAGCCGGGGGGTGCCGAGGCTGCGACGGTAGCTTCGTAGATGATGCCCGTGTAGTAGTCCAGGCCGCGTGCGAGCGACATGTCAAAGGATATCTGCGAGCATATGAGGCCCGACGGGACGTCGCGGAGGGGGAATTCGGCCTACTTTATCGAGGACGTTGTACGCGCCGAGCAGCGTGAACAGGAATGCCATGTCGGAGATACCCTCCTTTGCCCTCGGATTGGACATCAGTGTGTCATCGGCCTTGAGTTTGTCTAGGAGAGAGGGTCCTCCTGTGGGATGGTTCGTCAACTAGATTCGTTTGTGCTCTAAACGGTGGGGTCACCTTTGAGTTTGACATAGTCGCCAATCTTGTCGGCGACGTCGGGACTGAGTCCTTTCTCGTCGGTCATTTCCTTCTTCACGTCCGCCCAAGGTAGCTGGCGCTCGTGATTGGAGGACACGATACGGCGCACGATGTCAAGAGGCCTACCTTGTCGAGTTTGTCCACAGCCGAAGAGATGGTGCGTATCTTGTCCGATGGCACACCGCACGTCTCGAAAATCCCGTCCAATATCTTGCGGTGGTTGATCTGTCGCACGGCACATGTCAAGCAGCGACCGGGGATCCGAACACGACACCAACCTTGACCGTGAACTCGCCCACGTCCAGACGTGTCAGAATCGTGCAGAGAAGACTCACGATCTCCGCATCCGGGATCATGGGATCCCACACGCCGACGATGTCCAAGTCCTAGGAAGGGGGGGTGAGCCCGATACGGCTCACGAACAAACGACCCACGCACCGCCTGCATAAACTCCCTCATCCGCCCCTTGGACATGACGGGGTTGTCCCGTCGATAGACCTTGCCGACCTGCCAGAGTTTGCCCTGGACGGTCGCGCCCGACATGGCGAGGTAGCGCGCGAGCGGGACGGTATGGTCGTACCGGAGCGCGAGCTGCTCCCCGCCCTGGTCCATGAGATCGAAGATGAGCTTCGAGTCCTCGCCGTACTTGTCCGTCAAGACGTCCTTGCGCTCAAAGACGGGCGTGTCGAGACAGCTCCCTCCGTAGGACGTGAAGACGTCCTTGACGATCCGTTCGATGTGCTCCCGGCAGAACATCTCGGCCGGTCCGTAGTCGCGCGTACCCTAGGAAAAAACGCATGGGCCGAGTCAGTCCGATCGCGCGCACGGCCCGGCCGTATAGGAATGTGATGCGGGGCTCACCTTGGCGGTCTTGAGCAGTATCCGTTCTTTTTTCTTGCCGTCCTTGCCGTGGCTCGACCCCACGGGTGAGTCTGCTTTTCCGATCGCACCGAGCGCTTGCTTGAGCTCGCCGAGCTTCTTTTTGGCAGCGTCGAGCGCGGTCGGGTCGGTGTTCTGGAGTCTGAGCTCGTTGACGAGCGTGGTTTGCTGCGCAATTTCTACAGCGAGCGACGCAGTGGACATGGCGCGTGTGCAGCGGAGAAGGCGAGTCAGCGATCGATCAGCAGAGGTCCGCAGCAGGGCATGAACAGGCAACATTTAATCTCGCCCATGAGCCGTTCAGTAGGACCTGACTCGACATCGAGGACCCTGGTCACCGCCTAGCACTTTTGGGTAGGGCTACTGTAGTACATGTCCCAGTTGTCAAAGTACCATTCGAACGCGGCGCGTGCGTCCCCGAGGAGCGTCGACAAGAGTGCCTTTTCCGTCTCGGACAGCAATGCATCCTCGTCCCCGCCGATGGTCAGCCGGGAGAGCGCGACGTCGTCCGCACTCATGAGCTGCTCTACCACCTTCTCGATCCATCTTTTCCACACTCCCCGAGTCGCGTTGATGTGCGGAAGACAGGCGTGAAGGATGCCCAGACGACGATCTTGACCCTCTTGTGCGCAAGAGTCCTTGACGTCGTTGAACAGCAAGAGGCAGACCAACACTGCCATCGTCGGCCGCGTCCCCACACAAAACCGATGCATGGGTGGGTTCCCGAGCGTCCGAAAGAGAAGATCCGCTTGGATTTTCTGTGTGGAGAGTGTGGAGAGGTGGTAGCTGTGCACCCACGACACGACGAGAGATATGACGAACATGATCTGGCCAAACAGGGTTCCCTGAGGGATGAGAAGAAGCTGGAGGATGAACTGGGAGGTGAAGAGGAAAAGGCACACGATGCTCATGGCGGGGTAGCTCTGGCGGAGTCCACGACGAAACCGATTGCCTTTCCCCGGCTCGCCAAAATCCAACTCAAAGTGTGCCCTCGTGATGGCGTTAACACCACCTTCGTCGCCTTTGACCACGACCACGCTATCTCCCGCGAGCAGTATTCCGGGCGGAGGATCGGTTACCGAATTACGGACGGATTTCCGGATGACCACTTTCCCCCTGCCGATGACGAATGTGGCGAGGCCACTGGCGATCATGCCAAGAAAGATCATGGAGAAGCTGTACCAGTCGTAGACGAGCACACACAGGATGCACGTCGCGATGCTGATTGTTATTGGGGCAAGCCCACTCAGGGTATGCGTGAGAGGCAGCCGTTCGAGGGGTGTATTGTAGTCGACGCGGCCCATGTCGAGATACGCCACGTCGATCGGGTTCGTCAGCCTCCCTGGGACGGTCACCTCCTTGAGCTCCTTGCTCCGCTCAACGGTAAGGTATGCTAGATGCCCCGTGTGCATGGTCGTTCCGGACAATGCGGCGATATACTTGGGGCCCACTTTTCCGTCGAGGCCCAGCCCCAACAAAATGGGTGGGGGGCTGCTCGGCGGGCGCAGTGCGTCGCCCACGCGCGAGTTTGCCATGCGCGCAAACCGTGCGGCAAAGGTGAACGTCCCGGGGCAGTTGTACCAGCCAAGCCACCTCCTGCCGTGGTAGAGGTGGACTGTGGCCATGGCGGCGATGGCTTCCTCGCCGCCAAAGAAGCTTGCTATCCCGGACAAGTTGAGGGTGAACTTGGAGTCTGTGAGGGGCGTGGTGAGTGGGGGCATCTGTTACTAGCCTCCATCTGGGTCCTTGTGGATTATAAGTACTCCCCCATATCCTCTCGGGTTGGTGATCGCAGCCATGCACAAAAGGAAGCCCGGGGTCAGGAGCCATTTGTCCCTATATGTGCATATTTGACGGTGTTGTTGGAACCCCCCGAGTCACTGTTTGTATATGTATGTGCATGTTTTGGCGGCATTGTGGTGACCTTGGCCGCTCGGGTTTTCACTGTTCTTTCTCGACGACAGCGCAAGAAGTAAGTCAAGCATGGATGACGGTACGTCTTCAGCATCAGCTCCGACGACGACGACAATTTCTGCATTCGGTGGTTTCTGTGGCGACCCCCCGCCTTCGGCTCTTGGGACTTTGGCGTTCAGTCTCCCTTTCCTCCTGGTCAGCTCAAGGCTGGCGTCCCTCTCTACCGCCTTTTTTCCCACTTCACCTCAACCCTCCACCATTTCACACCTCTCCCTCTCACAACCACCTCGCCAATGAATCGACGTTGATGTTTTTCTCTTCTCTTTGCGATCCTCGCCCTCGCTTGCCTGTCCCCAGCCTGGAACAACCAAGACATGGCTCCTTCCGGGATTAGCATCCCGGCAGACGCCAACATGAATGGCGGTCCGCCCCATTCCGACGACCCCAGCTGGAACACCGGTCCTCGATCCCCTGGCCGTGATCGTGGCAGCGAGCTTCCCCGACGCTCCAGCCGAAGCAGAAGCCCGGGGCGCGATGACCGAGGGTACGTTTGGCCCCATGCCCGTCTTCTCCCGCTCACCCGTCCCACAGTGGCCGCGATGGAGGTGGCTTCAACCCGGGAAACAACCTCCACGTATCGGGTCTGAGCCACAAAGTCGACACTCGTGACCTGGAGCAGACGTTTGCTAAAATTGGGCGCGTATGTCTATTTTTGTGTCATGCTATTCGGACCGCACGGGAGTGGCTAACGGGGTGTGCTCTAGGTCAAGAAAGCATCTGTCATGTACGACCCTCACACTCGCGAATCGCGCGGGTTTGGCTTTGTCACTATGGAGACCGCTGAGGAAGCAGACGCTGCTATCACCGCACTGAACGCTACCGAAATTATGGGCAAAATCGTTACGGTCGAAAAGGTAGTGTGTCGTCCGTCTTCTACTTGTTCAGTGCCGACTGTGTTCGGATTAGGCGCGCCGTGGGCGTGCGCGGACGCCCACGCCCGGACGCTACTATGGGCCACCCAAACGCCATGACTGTACGTGATCATGTATCCTTGAGATACGGTCTGAAGATGGTGATTGTAGATGAGCGGCCGTACGATCCCCGACCATACGACAGCCGCTACTCGCGCGATCCGGACCACCGAGGCGGTCGCTTTGGGCGCCACGACGACCGTCCCCGCGATTACGAGCGCGGCGGCAACTACCGCGACTATGACCGTGGTGGATACGAACGAGGCGGATACGGCGGCGGTGGTGGTGGACGCGACTACGACCGTGGCGGCCGCTACGACGAAAGAAGGTACTAGGCCAGAACACTCCGTGCTCGACGCCGCCTGTTGTGCCTGCGGCTTGTGTGACTTAGTTCGTATGCTGGTATTCCTGTCCTGTATTCGATTGCGTCGCTTGTCGACTGGAATACAATTTGCTTTTTGATTTTGGCTCGAGTACTCCCGGGCCCATTACCTGGTTCCACGTGGTTGTGGCATGGCCCGGGCCTGTGCCAGTGGTCCCATTGAGGTGCACTCCCTACATTCAACGCCGATCACTGGGTCGTAGAGCCTTGGCCTGCACGCCGCAGAGAATCGGAGAACACAATGCATGTAAGCAACGTCACTCGGGTCAACCTAGGCCGCTCCGCTGGCACGCGCCGCCCATGCTCGCGATCACTGCACACCGTGCACCGGATCTCGCTGGATGCTGTAGCGTGCACGCACCCACTAGCATCCGTGTACACCGGTCGCCCCGGGAGTCGACTCTGACTCCGCGTGGGCCATGCCCTTTCACGCGAGGCCTCGCCAACTCAACGATGCCGTGTGGTGCCATGTGCAGATCAAGGCAGACAGATGTCAATCGTGAGAGTGGTGATACAAAAGTGTAGGGAGTCGCAAGCGGGCGCCGACTCGCGAATCGCGATCGTCGAGCCAAAATACGCCAGCGGCCCCTGGGCGGGCTCGCCGGCTTTCGGAAGCCCACCCCTGCGGAGCTTCTCGGCTCGCGACCCCTTGGCATGAGCCGCCAAGAGCCTCTTAACGTTCAACGCATCACGCAGCCATGCAATACTCGCATATGCTCCAAAAGTTAGCCCGAGGCGGAGTCAAAGAGATGGGTTATTGCCTACAGAGAAAACCCGTTAGCTAGGTCACATCGCTCCCGAAAAGTGCTACCTAAAGTGCACCTACAGGTGGAACGCGCGCCTCCCGATAAACCCGGAAACGCTCACGTTATCACTTGCCAACGTTGAAGGGTGCAGCTGCCAGGGCCAGCCACAATTCGGCCACTGGTTGCAAGTTCGAGGACGTAATGGATGCGATTGATCTTAGTCTATTACTAAATAGATCACATCAAACAGCTTGTGGCGTACCTAGAGCCGTTCACAGGACGTAGCGCCTATCCATGGTGGGCTGGACTCACCACCTGGAGATTCAATAGCCCACACCTGGTTTCCACCCATGACTCCATTCCCGTTAATGATTCGTCGGCTGAATGCGCCCGTGCACGCAGTCTTGTCTACGCTGCAGATCACCGTTTAAACACCGCGGCACATCCTTTTGAGCTGTTGGCCCCCATGGACGGCGCTTCAAATGATCTCCGAATTTGCAAAATTGGATGTGATCAAGTTGGGATCAGAGCCAACGTGAATTACGTGATGCGACCAATGTAATTTCCGATTCGGACTCTGGTGTCCATTCTCACTGTCCTACTTGCACTGAGAATTCTAGCACGATAGAACCATGCCGAACGTAAGGCTGGAATCGCAAAATGATGATCCAGAAAGCCTTTTGCCCTTGGTGCGGAAAATCAACCCATCGTCACAATCACTGCCAGCCCGTTGTGTCATTGAGATCTGACGTGATTTTAGAGCCCAGAGATAACTTGAAGTGGCGAGCATCAGAAGATTCTTTTATCACACCACGCGGCACTCCCCCCCCCCTCGGAACAATCTTTTGTTCCTTTGTTGGTACGGTTTGGCGGGATCTACTTCGCTCCGTTTGGCACTCCACCAGTTCACACCATGGCCCACTGTCATTACTAGTCATCAACTCGATAACCTGGCGCTCTCCCCAACCATCCTATCTACTTTACTATTTACCCAGATGACTCTTGGAAAACTATTCGTGCTGGGATAGAAAGTACTTCCTAGCCTAAGAGGCTAACTGTCCACACATTACTGCGTCCAGAGACA
>JBBPKG010000143.1:0-18287 GCA_038089115.1 Fistulinella cinereoalba | reverse complement strand
GCTCTCCCCAACCATCCTATCTACTTTACTATTTACCCAGATGACTCTTGGAAAACTATTCGTGCTGGGATAGAAAGTACTTCCTAGCCTAAGAGGCTAACTGTCCACACATTACTGCGTCCAGAGACAACAAACTTCGAGTCGACCCTCAATCCATCCGTTGTATTGGTGTTCATAATGCTGCCCTGCCAAGACCCTGGCTTTGTTATCAACCTGGGAATAGTCTGATTTCATTTGGTTCCGATTGTACAATATCTTATCTTCTGGGCCCGTTATTCCTGTGGGTCGGCTAACGTCGATGACGGAGTCAGTCGGCACATTGAATTTGCCATGTATTTTCCCGCAGCGGGCCCAGCGTATAAGATGTGAGTCGATCCTATTTCCTTCCACAAAGTTCTTCCTCTCTCCATCATGGCGGCTACCCCTGCTGCTATAACATCTTTTCGTCTCATTGAGGACTGTGACAATGACCTCGTCATTGGTATCACACACGCAACCCTGGGCGACGATGTCCCGTTCCCATATGCTTTGGCCCACATTAACAAGTATGCATTACCATCGCTCTGCCGACTTTGATTTGAATAATCTCATTCATGGGTCATGACAGCATTTCAATAAATCGCCCTTTTGTTGATTACCACCTGAATTACCTTCACTTGATCCCCACCGCGGAGTCAGAGCTTCTATTTGATCCCCCAGACATCCTCACCGATGGGGGACCCCTAGATGGTATCCCCAATCTGGATGAGCATTTAACTCAAGATCAGATACCGTCAGCCGCACACCCTATTTTTGGTGCATTGCATAGGTCTTTCGCATCTATATGTTGCTGATTCCAGGAAATCTATAGATTTGCCCCACTCAATGAATACTCCGGGCACACCGGACCAAACCCAAACACCAGCCATTGTCCACCCTTCTGTGACAACGATGACTCTTCCTGGGTTCCAAGGAGCAAGTGTTGTGCCCCCGCCCACTCAAATTGCGACTGCATGGCCTGCTGTAGACCTCTTAGGTGTCGGCTACACCTGTCATTGTTCCGCGGATGGGTCACCTTGTAATGTCATTGTGCGTGGACGCACCCGGGATGTAAGGAATCATCTCAGGGAGGCCCATAATTTTCGTGGAGCAAGGAAGGACGTGACACAATGCTTGTGGGCAGGTTGCGAGAAGATGCTACAACGCGAGAACGTCCCGAGGCATATTATCACCTGTCACTTTCGTGCGAAGGTGAACTGCTCCTTTTGCGGTTCAATTTTCTCTCGCCGTGACGTCGAGTGCAACCATGCAAAAACATGTGGGGCAAGGCGCAGGGTCATTCATCGCCTCATGACTAATTCTGATATGTCGGGGGCACATCAAGTACTCTGAACATTCTCAGCGGCGCTGTGCAGAAGTTGACAATCAATGGTCATTGCGCTAGAAACTGCTTTTTTTTTTTTAGAATTTGTGTCCCTGGGCATGACACCCTTTTTTACTCCAAAGTCTCATACGGTCACTTAGCTTCATGTAAACCATGCCGGATAAATTCTGTATATCACTGGCAACTACGGTGCCGTCCAAGTCTTTGTAAACAAAAGCGAGTAAACCTGTGATATGCTACTTATCTATGCTCAGCATATTATGAACGTAAGTCACAGTGCTCCCAATGGCCATCAGAATGCTTGAGGCCGTCACGCCAAGCGGGAAGGCTCTTCTCAGAATAGTTGGCGTACAAGTCTAATGTGAATACAGCCGCTTCAGCAAGCAATATAATCTGCCACCAAGTACAAACTCTCTGTGATACACCAGATTCTCGTCCACGCAAAAAGCTCGCCGAACCTCCATCCATTCGGATGTGCCCTCCAGTTTACAATTTACGGAAAGATAAATCAGCATAACACGTACCTCTTCCTCTGTCAGACGTATTATACAGTGCACGCTGTCCTGTATTTCCGAAGGTGGGACACAGGTCACCGGTCACCAACGGCATGCCCTCTGGTGGTGTAAGTCGCATAGCTGCAACACTCACAAAAGTCTTGGCGTCTTCGAATCTGTGTGGACAGCGGATTTGTGGTAGCGTGTCGAACAGCATCTCTGGTGGTGTGTCTTGGGTCAAGTCGATGGTCTTTCGCGAGAAGATTGTATTTAAAGGATCACCAAGATGGACAGGGGTAATGCGCCATGATCCCAGTTGGGCTCGGACAACATGAGCGACGATGGTACAGGGATGTTCCCTGCGTGAATCACGAGAGGGCACCGAGCATGCTGATTAATACAATGCGGCGAGAGATGATGTTAAGCCGAAAATTGCAAATAAAATCCAATCTAAGCAACAACCTTGAGATACGAAGTGAAGCGTTGCAAGAAAATCCAGGAGTCCTCAGTGACATGGGAGTCGGGAACACAGCACTCACGCCCCTGACTGGATGATACTGCTACCAGGACATATCCATAGTTTCCTCAGGATTGTATGCTTACGGCCTGATAGTTTAAGTCCTGCACGCCATGTAGATCAATGTAACAACCCCCTAAACACGATACCGACAACTCACCTCTGCAGTTGGGAGGATAGAGACGCTTCCGACAGGCAAATGTTTCCCGTCCAGCTCCAACGTCTCGACAAACCATTCGCTTACGGACTCATTCTGTTCCCATATAAGTATCAAAGAAGAGGAACTTTCATGACCGATTCCTCTAAGCAGCGGAGGCATGTCCCCACAAGTCATTTATGGCCGACTGAGGACTATGGACGGAATAGCTGACCGTCTTCTGGACGGGATATATGGCGTCTTTGGCGAATACGGCGCCATGAGTCCCAGCATAGTTCTGTCTCGCAGGGCACCAATAGAAAGAGCCACTATACTGGAGATCCCAGTCGGTATAGCCGGAACATATCTTGAGGTCTCTGATTCCAACCCGCTCGAGCGATTGTTTATCGTACCAATAAACCGTGAGTTCTGGTGGATGAGATCCTCGTAGACGTTACCACAGGTAAGCAGGTGTAAGAATGCGAGTTTTTGTGCATGCTCCAGCCTCGCGACCTCTTTCCTGATGTTGGAGGGGTTCAACTAAGAGGCTCGGCGTGCGAGGATATCTGAAAAGTGGGAGCATGGAGGTGACGTAGTGTTGGCCCGTGCCGAAGCTGAAAATGAATTTAGTGGGGTGGCAAACGTCAAAAATCTCGGACTGGTACTAGTACATACCCTGTTTGAAGCTCCGAATGGTTGAAGGATTGCCGAGAGCCCCTCTCGACGTTCTACGCACTGTCATGCAGCCATGCAACACTTGTATATGCTCCAAAGGTTAGCCCAATTCACCCGGGCCGCCTGGGGAAATCGATCCATCCGTTACCAGGTTGCATCATTTCGAGTACGTGGTCTGTTGGGCAGCCGCAGTTCGGGCCCGGGGCCGACAGAATGGGACACGCAGCACGATTGAGGACAGGTGGTAGCCTATCCGCAACGAGGGTTGTTATGGCCGCGGAGATAGGCTTCAACATGAAGGATCACGCTGGCTTCCATTGCGGCGGAACTTGTTGTCCGGATCAGGTATGTAGTCTAGTTCGGAGGGAGTGCGGGCTTGAAGCTATAGTTGTGATAACGTCATGGAGGGAAGCACGATGGGATCGGTGATCAGAACAAAATGGAATTGTATGCGTCAGGCGATCAGACTCAGGGATGTGAACATGGGAGCAATGGAACAAGGGGGCAGGCGTGGGCGTGCGGGATCTGCGACCCACGTATGTAAGTAGATGGTGTACGGTGGGGTGCAACGTTGGAGCTAGAAGCTGGCAGGAGGAGCGAGGCAAGTCCGCGGGCACGTGTGCGCGCCTGTGAGGAGCCAATTGGCATGCTGAGAAGAATCGGACGCCACTGTGCGCGAGCGATCATCGAGGCTCGCGGGTGGGCACATTGTCGGTGATAGGCCGAAGGGCCTCGGGGGAGAGGCTCACTGAGGGAGCCCTGAGGGTGATGGTGATGGGACAGTGATGTAGAAGTGCATTATGCGGTGCCGTAGGATGAGTTTCAGGTGGACGGGCGGGGCTGTACCGGCTGCTGCACCGTTCGTGCCATTTCAAGCGCAACAGCGCGCCTGGCCACACGTAGCATCAGTAAATTCCTTAGTTTACTTTTTGCGCTTTTTCTGCTTTTCATTATACTTTTTGCGCTTTTTCTGCTTCTCATCATACTTTTTGCGCTTTTTCTGCTTTTCGTCATACTTTTTTGCACTTTTAAAAGTCGACCAATTCCCAGTTTATTATAAAAAGTATGAAAAAAGGAACCCCAAAGTAACTCTACCTACAACAACTTCTTAGTTCCAAAAGTCCAAGTACGGAAAGGAGCCCTATTATAAATAAGTACTGCTTTTTTATGCAACTGGCATCCAGTATGAAACGTCAATGCGATGAGTGTAGGTGCCGATGGGGACCAGGAACGGCAAATGTGAAGCCGAAGAACGATCAAGGGCGAAGGTGGCAATGAGTGGAGCAAATGAAGGGAGCGATGGGAGCAACCTGAGGAGTGATGACCAGTGCCAAAGAATGGATGCAGGGAGTAGCGGGAGCGCACAAGAAGAAAATCAGGGCTATCAAAAGGAGGACAACGGCTCAAAAAACTGTGGCAAAAGCATGGTGGTCCGCATACTTGTTAACATAAAATAGTTGGAAACAGTCGTAAGATTCGTTTGGCGGGATCCCTTCGGGTGGCAGGCATATAGTGCTATACACCGGGATTAGATGTGCAGCACGGAATATAGAATCAATGTGAATAACTGCTAGTTTGGGTTGTCTAGCAGCGGTTGAGCCTGGTTTCACCATCCACATTCTGGTATCATCATCGGGTTCATCCCCAACGTGATCAAACCAATGCACGACTGCACATGGGAAGCGTTGACCCAGAAACCTGAAGGAAAAAAAGGCCAGCACATGTGCAACATCAAGACCAAGAAACCCCATTGCATCAGGATCCGTGACAATAAAAACACAGTCACAGCGCGGACCTTCATTGCACCAGTTAGTTGTCGAACGGATCATCTCCCGTCGCATACCATTTGTCCCACAAATGTCGGATGGGGCATAGAAAGAAGCAGATGCCGAGGAGAACACAGATATGTTCCCTTCATAGAAGGGGCATGTGGTACACGGCTGGTCATCATCGGAGTGTAGTCGAGTGTGAATGAGTGCTTGCACAAGGCTTGGTAGCTGTGGAATGTCTAGCTCTGTGGCCAAGAGCTGTACTGTGATAGTACCATTCATGTGCCCTACAACCGCTGAGCATCAGCTTGGCGTCTCAGATGCCTCCACCCTCCCAAAACAAAGGTCAAAAAATAAAAAAGACATACGGGGTGTTTTGGCTAGCATTACATGGGTGTCCACACGAGGCCCATCCACTGGCCCAGAATCTTCTGCATCTTCTGGCCAACTGGCAATCGCCCCAGCACCAGCCATTTCCTGGTCACGAGCATTGTTGGCACTGGCATGCCGCTGGTCTAATATACGATGCATAGAATTATGCTGAACTACCAGTCATACAAATGAATAAGTATCACAGGTCGGAGCACATTGAATTAGTACGCACCAATGACATGCAGTATACTCGAGGACATAGTCCGCTTATGCCCAGCATGACATCCAAGCATTCCTTGAGTATCAAAGTCGGTTCGAGCAGTATTCAACTTGTCAAGTCGCTGATTGATTATTAACATTTGCCCAAGTGCACGGTATCGATTAGTATGGCGATACGGCTTTTTGATGGCTTTGACATGTTTAGATTCCGTTATTGATGAGCAGAGGCCATTGGGTGTGCCAAATTGACGGATTAGATGAGGATAATGCACGAGCGAGTGTTGGCATGGCAAGGAGAGAGTTTGCACAATATTTAGGGTTGTGAAAACTTGGCGATAATGGTGGAATCGACTGAGTGCGTCATCCAGAAGATCGAGGTCACTGTCAGAGATGATGTCTTTTCGAACAAGATAACAGAACTCCAAGAACGCTCGGAACGTTCGTATCATATCACGTGGCACATAGTTCTCAATTGCCGCAATATAAACCTATAGTATTTCGAGTCAGTAGGCATGCATGATAATGTAAATAGACACCAACCTTCATAAGAGCCTTTGAATCATCGCCAGTCCATTGCTTGAAATGGCGACCTTGCGGAAACCAGCGAAGACCTGCGAAGGGGGCTACAGCAGCAATACTAGTATGATAAATTAGAACTTTACAAAGTTGTAATGCATGGTGGTTGTGCTTACCGCCTATCAATATTGTCAAGAACCACATTCGCCTGCGTTCGACCACGTGTCTGGACTAGATAATCTTCAACCCACTCAACGAGGTGGTCTTTAAATGTCCCCTTTATCAGTTGGTGTAGAATATCTGGTGAGAGTAGCCGGTATATATCAGCGTGGGGGAAATCATTTGTGAATGGCTGCCGACCATCATGTCAATGCAGGGTTCCTGGATTTCCAGCATAATACACCTACAATCAGGTCGCTGACAATCCCAAACTCATCCCACAGGGCATCAAGGTCAAATTCATGAGCGAGGAGGTCGGTATGGTCCCGCATACGAAACAGAGCATCCGTCTCATCAAGATCCGTATGATGTGCAAGACATCTTGATTACCTGGTTTCAGCACCGACCCTCCCTGTGACATAGTAAAGAAATACGTACTTGGCACACCAGTTTCGGACAATACATGCTAGGAGCACTTGTTCCTCATAGTCGGCAATGTAAGGACCTAGCCCATAAACAACATGCCATAAGTGTTGATCTCCGAACTGGACAACATCCCATGTCGTCATATATCGCTTGAGGCCAGAGAGGATGTGTGAGAGTGAGACATGGAAAAGCTGACAGCGTAGATGGCAGAAGTGAGCCGTTTTAGCTCCTTCACGTGTTGCTAGGGAAGAATTGTGGCGGTTAGCACATGGCCAACCAACAATCAAAAAAGATGGCCACTCAGACTTACTTTTGGGTGTGGCAAGAAATGCGACAAGAGCAACACCGTTTTGATGAGCTCTTCGTGCAGTGTTATGTAGGTTTCCAACTGACAGATAGAGTGGGTAATAATCATGCTGTCCTGTGGCAACTGAGACAGTCGTTTTGTCGCTGCCTAGGACGATTGGTACAAAAGTGGAGCCGATGCAGTCTGGATGCTCTTCAGCAATCTGTGTCTTTGAAATGGTTAGACATGCTGACTTAAATTTAGGAGGCAAACTACAAACCGCTTGGTCCCAAGCCCAGTCTCCAGACATGAGGTTTTGATATCGGCATTGGCCTGACTGTGCATCATACTCACAATAAGGTCTGATGTCAGTCCTCAAAGCATGCTCTGGACTCGAAAGCATCTGGTGCGCTAGTTCATGAGGACACCAGTACCAGACCTTGTATTCATCATCCATCCATGGCATATGCATTTTCCCATCCCCGGGCCCATCGGAATTATACTTGAGTGAAAAACAGCGCCAGTTTGCGGCCCCAAGTTTCACCTTGTCTATCGTCTGATATAACTCTTTGTGATCCTGAAAGAGTGGGCTTGACCCTGCCTTGAGTAGAGTCTCGCTCCAGATGTCCAATAGCATGTTGATTTGGCAAGCAGGCATTTCGCTTCTCATGTAGAGGAAGTCTGCCAGTTCGAACTGAAGACGATCACCAAATGGCAACCAATCTTCATCTGATTTGGGCTGACTGGGGACTGGTGGAAACCTAGTGGTAGAAAGGCGCCATCTGAATCACAGGGGATACCTAATTGCACAAAGTTGGTCATAGGAGATTGGGATTAAGGAAATAAATTAAGATACCTGTTAAAAATGGATGGTAGTTTCATAGAAGTGCATTGTTGGGGCCAAAAAACTCGCAGGGGAGCTCAGGAGTATGAACATGATCATCCAAGGAGGGTGAATATGGAAGGGGCAAATTTGGAGGTAAACATGATGGCAAGTGGGCTGGCAGAGAGGGCTCAGCAGACGACTGGTGTGGCAAGTCAGGTGGTATAGATACAATGGGTACTTGTGGAACTGGTGAGAAAACTACTGGGTGCTTCGAGTTGACATGTTGTGTTAACCCAGACTGGTTTTGGAACCAGCGTCCACAATCCGGGAAGGTACAAGGCTTCGTGAGAAGGGCATGCCGCTGAAGTCAAGAATTTGAAAGGCAAAATGGCTGCAAGCTATTTGCGCTGGGCATTTAGCTGACGAGTACAAATAATAAGTGTGCACAGACCACCCCCACCCCCCTCCAAAAAAAGCACAAGCGAAGGGTCAGCACAATAATATATAACTCAAATGGTTGAAAACAGACCACGCCAATAAATTTTCCCCCATTCCTACTAAGTCCATGGCTGCACCCCCATGCTTCAGGCCATCTCAAGGTACTGCAAATGAGATGCCACCACCTCCACCCCCACCTTCTCCTCGTCGAACTCGACCTGGCAATGCTACTGCCAGGCCTGGTCTTCCTGACAAACCTGTACCCCGCCGTACACCACAGCAGAAGAAAGCTGATGACCAGCTGGCGAAAACTTCAAAGGAGGTAAAAGGAGCTGCAATAAAGGAGGCTTACCATCGGATTGTAGATCTCCAAGCCTCCATGGTGAAGGGACAAGCCAATGCAAAAAGAGCACGGCCGGCTGTGCGACCCAAATTACAGCCAACCAGTAGCCATGGTGCTGAGTCAAAGGACTTGCCTGAAATCCTGCCACCTCGTTACCCTCGTGAGCACTACAGTCAGCTCACTAAGCTACTCACCTGACTTTGTTGGAATTGCAGAACTTGAGATGCCAAACAAACTTAGCCTGTGCCAAGTGCTAGCACGGACCACAAAGAGACTCGGAGTGTGGCTGGAAAGGCAAGCTTGACTCGCCAAGTTGCCGTCAACAGGCCAAGAGAGGAAGGTGGCAAGGGAGTAAACCAGCCCCCAATTCGTCAAACTTTTGAATGGGAAATTGGAAATATAAAGGCTGATGTCAATAAAGCAACAGTGAAAAATGACGCTAGGTACTTACATTTACCTAGCACCTGGTATTGAGCTAAAAGTTGATCCACACGCTGGCAGTGAGCGCCCTGCTTCACGCCGCCTTATTAGACGAACAGAAACACTATTGGATGTTCAAGACTCACTGACACTCGAGTCTCCTGCGAGTCCGACTCCCAGTGGTGGAGGGAAATACATGGGTGAAACAACCAATGAGGGTTCCCTACACGACGACGATGACGATGACGACGAGCGTCGCTTGGTACTCCAGGGAAACAGAGAGTCTATTTCCACAATGGTCAGTGGCTGTTTGCTGGGCATCGATGAGCACTTACCATCTCCAGAACTCATCAGGACATTGACGACATTGACCAAAGGCTGATTGAGCCTCAGGGTATCGATGAACTGCCTCAGTCTGAGCGTGGGGTCAAATGGAAATACTATGACTTACTTGAGCCTGGCAAGGATGACCTGGACAGTGAGACCAGCCCCACTGAGCAGCAGGCCACAGATTTCCAACCTGATGACAAGGACCCAGGGATGGAGACAGAGCCAACCATTCGTCTCACCTCTCAAGCAAAGGTAAAAAAATGGGGGACTGGGGTGACTTAAGTAATATCGGCCTCATGCTCACCTCCCTTCCCACAGATGCCCATCGCTGTAATTGAAGCTGCCCCTTTGAAAAAGCGAAGAGTCAGATCTGGTCCATTCAAGGCAATTAAGACCGAAGGAAAGGAAAACTTGCCTGGATCAAGTTCAGGGTCCGATGGCCCATCTGTACTTGTGTCTCCCGCTGTCAGCACAGCTCGAAGGCTAAGGAAATTAGATCTCCCACTGATGATGCTGGCTGATATCCAAGACAAGTATACAAAGGTCGTCTTACCAACGCTGTTGCTGTGGTATGGTGATCAGGTCAACGTATGGACCTGCTCAGCAAAAGAGCTTACCAGCATTCTCGGCATGATTGTGAATGTTGTCTATGCACCCAGTCCCAATCAGATTCTCTCGATCGAAACAGGTCCAGGGACCGCCATTTATACTATGGTGAGTTCACACGGATGTCCACTTGTTGAGTCATAGGGCTTACCATTCATGGAGGCAACGAATCGCCTTAGTCGGTGGCATAATGTGTGCAGTGTTAGTGCCATCAACCTGGTGGTTAATTACTTCAAGGAAAACACATTCAATGAGTCACTGCACGAGGTTGCCAAAATTCTTTTGGATGATCATGCATTTGCACATGCAGACTTTGACAGCACCGATGAAATGAAAGGCTTTTGTTCGAAGTGGATCCTCTCACTCCTGGGAGCAGCGCACATACAACAAACCGCTGGGTGGAAAGATATCCCTGGCCTGGGACTTGCTGCCAAAGCCAAGCATGGCATAAGGGGAGCACTTGCTCTCTCTGCTGCCGCGGTATTTTTTTTGTTTGAGCCAGAGGCTGTAGCACTGATGATCACATTTGGTTAGCTGCATCGTGCATTGACCTTAGTTGCCGAAGGAAAACTCGACAAGGAATTGGATCTGTCTATCACCAGCAACAATCCAAGCCCTGACGGTTATGGAATGGAGTCAGACAATGCCGCAGCTACCATCAAAACGAAATCAGCCCAGGACAAGTTCAATGCTAGTATAGGTACTAAGGGAAAAGGGAAGAAGGTGGCCAGGGTAGCCATGCCGCAGGAGGTTAACAAACTGACCAGGAAGGAATCGGCCACATGCACTGCATTCTCGCAACAGAATTGGGGTTTCTGGACTTCCTATTACTATGCATCTGCCATCAAGCGCTGCGACGATGAACTTGAAGACATCCATGCTCAAGCGCTATGCCTACTGGCAACTGATCCCAACAATCACATGGCCGAGGTTGAAGCCACATACGAGTCTCATGTGATGGGTTTTGATCCTGACACCCTCATGTGTAAGCCCATCGTCTACACTCAGGCTCGCATTTGCGGCCTCAGGCTGGATGTTCTGGAATCAGTGCTAATGACCACGTTTTACAGAATCTGATCACTTCCGTATGGAAATCCTCCGTCAATCATCGCTGAATATACCCCCTCCCCCCCATGATACCCGTTGAGCAGCATTTGAGTTCTCCCTTGGCCATGTAGCAGTCATCTGATGCATGGCCACGCTATACCCACTCATATACCTGCTGACTCCAACTTTCATCACTACACCATCTCGCTCTCTACTGCCTTTATACCCTCATTTTATCATTGCCACATGCTCGTTATATCTCCCATACAAACCTTGTTTTCCCCTTTGATACAGTTACTCGAACAGTCGCTCCTTTTTGATACCCTTTTTTTCTACTTTTTCAGTAGCTTTTTAGCATGCTTTTTATCAGACCAGGCTGCAATTCAATCACTCCGTTTTTCTGACTTTTTTGAAAAGCTTGCAAAAAGCTATGAAAAAGTATAAAAAGTGAGCGAAATGCAGCGGGGATCTACTTTTAAAAAGTCAGTCGTGCTTCTGCGAAAAGTAGCAGAAAAGTTACATAAAAGTACGAAAAAGTACGAAAAGTAAACTAAGGAATTTACTGATGTACGATCCACGAGCACAATCGTGCCTCTTCCGATTCTGTGAGTCTGACCACTGGCACAGCCTTAACATGCCTGCCATCCCGCCCATGTGCCATAGCGACCCGAGGAAAAGATGTTCTACAGTCGTCTGCTTCAATCTCGCCCTTGTTGTCTGCTCTGTATGTGTTTCTCCACTGCGTCCGAGTCATCTCAGACCCCATGACCATCTTTTTCTTTCCTTTGGACAAGTGTAAGTTATTTCCTCTTCAAGCTGAACTGTCCTTATTACTGTCGTTTTCACGTGACTTGGCCGTGCTAAAATATTACATAAAAAATGATGCTCACCTCGGTCAGCAAATAACTCATCAGTAACTCGTCGGAATGCCTCAGAAAAGGCACCATTGGATTTGTATTGCAAGTGGACCGAGACTGAAATTTTGTATTTTTGAAATCTCAAAATTTCCGGCCACCGAGACCAGTCCGACAGCGACCGGCATTCAAATCACACATGTTATGGACCGAAAGACAACTGGGTTCAGGGCGGTAGTAAACATACATAGTGTCTACAATCATAAATTCGAGGGAAGAACTGCTGTACCAGATCGAATGATCACCATATCCTCCTTCACATACTCCAAAATCAATGTCACCATGCCTTTGTCCACTCCGAGCATTTCCTGGATGTCAGATACGCTGTAATGCTCACTTATCAGCTGACTAATGCGATGGATACCATGATTTTTGAGGATGGGGCCGAATTGCGCAAAAGTTACATCGTCTTCTTTGCGCTGCATATCTTGATCAAGTGACTTGAACCACCGAATAGTGTCAGGAATGGCTGGCAGCTGAGCGGGCGATGTAGAACGAGAAGGTTGTGATCCCAACGATGTGGGATTAGAGAGGTGATCAGAAGGGAGAGTTTGGCCCTGAACCGATGATAAGAGAGACGCCGCATCCATTGAACGGCCACCAGAGAGGTTGAATATTAGTTGCGTGGGCTGCCCAGCACCACATGTATGGCCTTGAGGCTGTGTTTCCGTGGTGACAGGCTGTGATGTTGAGCGCATGCGTGGTTTTGCATTGTGTAGTGGCAAATCTCCAGGCTTTTGATCAATGGTTGCTCGCCCCTTGAGCTTTAGTGGATCCATGTTAGAATATAGTTGAGCTGGAACGTTCGGGTGCTCACAATCTTGGTTGACCAATGGTCCATTGTGTTGTACATTAGTGGGAAACAAACATTCCCTTCAGGGTGATAACAATAGACGGGTGATTCAGGACCTTTTGAATGGACAGCACATCGCCATCTTTCTTGGAGTGCATGAATGACATCGGCAAGCTCATCAATTTCCTTACTTTCTATTCCACCCGTGCGTGCTCCTGCCTGCTTCTTTGTGGCCATCCGTGCCTTGGTCTAAACGAAAGAAGTTGATTAGCTAAAATGTTGAATAAAAGTAACAAATATACCATTGTCCCAGCGCTTCCGTCTCTGGGGGGTGCCATGTCGTCGCTAGCACTCATATCAGCATTTGAGAACATGACAGTTATAGCTTTGGGTTGATGAGCTGAGACTTTGCCACTCTTGAGCAGCTTAGGGAGAACAAGCCTGCACATACAGTTTATGAAGATCTCAAGTTCATCAGATGATTCAATGCTGGTCAGCGCTGCCTTTGCCTTGTCTGTATCCAAGCAATATCGGATCTTGACCTTCTTAGGGTGCCAATTGAGTTTGTCAGCGAGAAGCTCGCACAAACCATCATATGACATTGTTGACTGGATCAGGAATGGCATGTTTATGCCATCAGGTTGAGGGATAGAACATGGAATGTTGAATGCTATAAAGTGGCAATAAGATCAGTACGTCAAAAGTGTAATGTGAGAGTATTTACATACTGCAATCATCTGGGGCATCATCATTAGTGATGTGCGGGCTCAGGCTGGGCTCAAAGCCCAAGGTCGGGCTCGGGCTTACAAGGCTTGGGCCTATCAAAATGGAAGCCCGAGCCTTTATTGAGGGCTCAGGCCGGGCCCTGGTCGGGTCAGGCCTGAGCCAGGGCCCAGAGAATACATAACAATTAGTCTAACATAGTCATAGGAATATCATCATTTTCCAACTCATTACCTTCAACATTGCCATCCAAACCAGGCAATGTAATATCCTCAACATCATCCCAACTTCCTGTGCTATCACCAGTTCCCTGATGCCCTTCCAAAGCTTCACCACCATGACTGAGATTTTCAACCTCAGACAAGATTGAAGGATCCTCGCAGAATAGCAGATCCCAATGGATCAAACACTTGAGGCACTGTAGAGCCTCGACAATGTCAGGCTTAAGTCGGTTACGGCGCTTACTAACCGTGATTCCAGCTGATGAAAATGCACGTTCGCTGGACACTGAGGTTGCCATAACCAATAGATGATCTTGGGCAAGTGAAGCCCACACAGGATATCTTTCAGCGTTCATACCCCACCACTGAATGATGGAGACGCCTGTTTGAAGCTGATCTTTTGACTGAAGATAACCATGAAAGTCTTCTAACCAGGGCTGCGAACCATGTACAGCTGTCAGATTAGCAGAGGTGGAGTTACTTGGGCTAGCACAGTGTGTCAGGGTCAGATCTTCATCTTCATCATCCGAGAGTGACCACAAGAGAGATTTAACCTTGCCAAATGCTGAAGAATGCATCATGGCTTGCTTTGGCCGCTCGACTGCTTGGGTATTGCCCTTAAGCTCAAGATACCATTTTTTATACTACAACACCATCATTTGAGCAATATATTCAAGTTATCATGCATTGTGACCTCCTCACCAGCTTCTCGGCATGCTTCATGGCTTTATCTAGCAGGCTGCCTCCCCAGTGCTGTCGTATATGATTGGCCTTCTGAACTGGATCTAGCACTTCAAGTTGTGTCGGATATTAGTATGGTAGGACTCATATGTAAGTGTTTGTCAACCACGTACACATTGCCATGATGTATACATCAGAGTCAGCAGTCCTTTCATAGTACTCACCAATCTTTTTAACTCCAGCCTCAAGCCCACTCCAGAAATCAGAGTACTCGGCCTTGAGACTTCACGTATACCAGGCTTTGTGGAATGCCTCAAGTGCTGGGAGGGCCAGATGGATTGCAGGGCCCTGATCAGATGAAAAGGATTGCTGGGTCTCTTCAGCTTTGCCTAAAAGCGCCAGGAGGGTGTGGACACGTATCCATTCATCTTGAGTTAGTTGCAAGTCCATGAGCTTCTGACGTTTCTCGCGATCACTGCGCTTGGCTGCAGCTAACTCATGGACAAAAGAATCAACGTCATCTTTCAACGTCTCTGCACGATCGAGCATCAGGAATGTTGATGACCACCGAACAGGCATGTCGACAAGGAGTTGTAATGGTTGCTGACGTCCTGGATGGTTTGGCCACTCCTGCATCTGAATCCTTTGGAACATCTCCTTTCGCTTTGCTGATGACCGTTCCTTCACACTGATGGTACGGATTATTCCAACCTCGTCACACTGATGGCCTTGTGTAGCAATAAGATCGTCATTGGGCCTTTTTGGATCATACATTCTTGACTTGCTATGCACACCAAGTAGCGCTTGTGTTGCAAGATTAACAATATGGGCCAAACACCTAGCACCCAGCATAAGCAATAGTCATGCACGGCACCACCATTGACTAGACTGCTCACCTAACACGGCATTTCATAGAGTCGAACAACTTGCCATGCTTAAGCTTTATTTGGCGAGCAAACTCTGCCATCATTGAGTCCATATTAGACACATTGTCGCAAGTTACATGACCAATCTAGTACGAGTGATGGACACTTGAGTGACTTCGCAACATCATGAAAATCATCTGAACATGCCTTGCGAGATATGCCCAGCCGAGATGTTACCTTGTACAGTGCCTGACCAAGCCGAACTCCATTGTGTGCGCTGTTGAGTCGAACAAACCCAAGAAGGGTGGTGTGGATGCTCCACTTTCCTGGTAATGGTTCCTCAATCCATGATCCAGTGACCGCAAAATATGCATCGACATTGGACGCTTGCCAAGCATCACAGGTAAGGTTAACACAGCCTTTAACTGTGTCTCCCTAATGCAAATTTATCAATAACTTCTATGGTACAGCATCAAAGTAGTACCTACCTGTAATTGTGCTCGTAAACTCCGCATCTGGATCTTAAACATATCCATGATTGCCTGTCGAGTCATCTTTCGAGATGGAATTTTTATGCCACCAGCAGAAGCGCATGAAGCAACATCAATCATATTTTTGAAAGCCGGATGCTCAAGAGCACTTATTGGCTTTAGACAGAGGATTAGCATTAAAGTAGAACATATACAACGTATACTGAATGTAGCGACCGAACTTGAGTCGCAACGTCCAAAGCAAAAGCGAGGAAGGAATGCTAATGCAATGAGAAAGGCAAGTCCCTTAAGTGATACTCAAGAGAGTTGTCGAGAAATGGCCAGCCCTATAAGTAACAAGGGATAACCAAGATGGGGAGCCATCGAGGTTAGTGCCCGTATATATATGCATACGGTGTGTGTACATGATTGGCACTTGGTCTGTGCGTAAATACGAGAAAGGAAAGTAAGAGATAAGAGAACATAACGCCATAGGTTGAATAAAAAGTGGTACGACTGTGGGCATAGGGTTAATAGATAAGGGTCGTGACGTCATCGTGATGTCATAGGGTCTAGCCCGTGATGTCATAAAGAACCGTCTAGGTTCGGTCTAGAATAGACCAATGGCTGTGACGCTCTAGGCGTGCACAGGTTAGAAGTCTGAAGATAAGATCAGTCGGATCTCGGATCTATCCGAGATAAGATAAGATAACCGGAACTTGCCAGATAAGATAAGATCAAGAGATAAGATAAAAAGTGTCAGTGAAAAATGGTGAAGTCCGTTAAGTGTAGTGGGCAAATACCGGTGCCCGTTTCACTGAAGTCAAAACTTGCCTGGTCTGTGTTGATAAGCCATTGGACTGCTGCCTCACAGAACAGTGCATCGCTGTAGGGTAAAACGATGTCCTTTGCTGGCATTGGCTGAAGGTGGGGGTCAAGGTTCATCTGCCTTTGTGCGTTCATTTGTTCTTTTCGTTCTTTACAATCTTTTGGAAGCATTGACATGAAACTGTTGGCCTCTGCCCACTTTAAATATTCGGTCTGCCAATGGGTTATTCAAGAGTAAGTCGCTGAGATTTCCATCAACGAAAAGACAATGTTACCCGATGATACCATTCCAAATGACGACGGAGGGTTGATGCATCCGCAACAAGGGCAATAGGATGTGTGGCAGTCCTATATGACCCAGTTAAAGGTATGCGGCAATGATGAACATGCTACGTACGAGCATAATTTGCAGTTCCGGTATTTTTTATCGTTCTCTCGGTGTGCAGGTCCAAAGAATTGCTCAACATCACGTGTGCAGTTCTCTCGGGTATGACCAGTATCGATCATGCCAATTTCAATGTCCTTGAGTAGATCCGAGTCTTGATCAACTTCATCAGCAGGCAGGATGGACGATGGTGCAACTGTCCGTCATCATTAGCATAATGTTGTCATGGGCACTGGACTCAGACTTGTCCATACCTTGACAGTTACTGGATGTAATTGTCTGCACAGCATCAGCAGCACGCACCCGTTTGGCAGCCGGCACAGGCCTAGTTGTCTGATTTTCTTCATCATCCGAGAGGATTATGGCCATGGTAGCACCATTCTTGCGCTTGCATTGGCCGACTGCCCCGGGTGATGGGGATTTAGACTTGTCATGGTTTGTGGGGGTGGAGCAGGTGGAGCCATTCAGCATGTGTTGAACCTGCTGGTGGGAACAGAGCTCCGGTGTGGCTGCGTTCGCTGCATCTCGTAGCTTAGCCAACGGAGCCACGGCCCGCTTTGGTCAAGACAGTTCTGAGTCAGGGTCCATCGTGTTAGCGGAGCTTATTGTAATGAACGGGTGAAAAAGAAACAACTAAAAATAGAGATTGGTTTGTCCAGCTTGACTCGGACCTGTCTGGGTGGCTGAGCATTTTTACATTTGGTAAGCCATGGCTCAAGCCCGGGCCCAAGGCCTCCATAAGTTGAAGCCCTGGCCCTAAGCCTGGTAGGCCTGAGCAGAAGGCCTGCCGGGCTCAGGGCCAGTGAGGGCCAGGCCCAGCCAGGCTTAGGGCCTGAGCCCAAGCCTTGCACATCACTACCTGCCAGTGATGCATGCACAAAGCCAGGTGACAACAAGCCTCCATTTGCCAACCGCCATGAATTATACAAAACAATTGATGCCACACCACTCGGCGACATCCCATGGGCAAAATTCCGACTGAGATACCGTGGGGAACGACCTGCTGGCCAAGCGCCTCCATGGATGGATGAAACCTACAAATTTTGGTATCATCCCGCACACTCTGTCATCACACACATGTTATCCAACGTTGACTTTGATGGCAAGATTGACTATGCTCCATTTCGAGACTTCTTACAAGCCGATATACAACACCAATACGAAAATTTTATGTTGGGAGACTGGGCATGGCAACAAGCTGTACATCTGTCACTTTGATTCAAAGTTTCTATGGTTTATACACTGCTTTCTAGGACAAGATAGCTAAGGATCCGTCAACACATGGGGCCACATTTGTCCCTATAATCCTTGGTAGTGATAAGACAATGGTTAGCATTGCCACAGGTCAAAATGATTACTGGCCTGTCTATCTATCCCTTGGCAATATCCATAACAATGTCTGTCGTGCACACCAAAAAGGTGTTGAGCTCATTGCATTTCTGGCAGTTCCTAAAGGTCTGTCCC
>JBBPKG010000142.1:2441-50255 GCA_038089115.1 Fistulinella cinereoalba | reverse complement strand
TCACAGCCCCCTATCCCCAGTATAAATACCTGGCTGCATGTACCATAACTCCTTAGCTAGATCTACGCTATCCAAGCTATTTCTTGCCCAAGGGAAACCTCCAGTGTGAGACGG
Source organism: Fistulinella cinereoalba (assembly GCA_038089115.1). NCBI lineage: Eukaryota > Fungi > Basidiomycota > Agaricomycetes > Boletales > Boletaceae > Fistulinella > Fistulinella cinereoalba. The sequence goes on along the minus strand of JBBPKG010000142.1, from coordinate 50,141 downwards.
AGATTCTCTTTAATTCAGACTCACACTCTATCATGTCCTCGAGCTACACTTGAGTGCTCGCTATCCTTGTGCAAGGAATCCCTAGCGTTCCAAACACAAGTGTCGGTCACACCTGTCGGTCAGGCGTCAGTCAGGCGTCGGTCAGGATTGAGTAACACTCATCCTTCCGATACTTGTAACAACAGCTACCATTCTGCCGCTAGGCAACGCGGAGGGACTCGTGCGGAATCGCAAAGCAAACTTGCAAACCCCATCCAGGGGAGCAATTTGAACCTATCCGAGTGTTGTGGTTCTTGAACGATTCCCCATCAAATGTTTTGGTGGACGACTTGAAGGTGCCGAGGCAAGCAATGGAACTTGACCTGAAAGGCACATACATACCTAGGTGACATTTCCAGCACCAAGCAGGTTACTCTGGAATCTGTTGCTATTCACTGACAAGCTTTAGGAGCACCCTGAGGCCCTCGAAGTTCGTTTTCTGCCACCACCTTCCCTACCTGCGGCAGGGAGGGACCTTCCTGGTCCTTGAAGGTCCCTAGCTAGTTGAAAACGTTTTAGGGTCCAGTGAAAACCTATGACCGGAACACTACGAGTCCAAGCCTTGCAACTTGCAAAGTCCTTTGGCAAAAGGCACCCTGTCCAAATGATGTTTCGTAATGAAGTTGTGAGTCTTCATTGGCCGGTCACTGGGGCGATGCTCACTAGTGAGAGAAGCACTGCCAGATACTGCAATGGACCACGGCGCCCGAGTACATAAACATCAAAAGTTGCTTGAGAAAGCTCCACCCCTCTCCATCACCCCAGATAACCACCACCACCCCCAATTTTTGGACACTTATTCTCGGCGGGAATCACCCCTGGCCACTTCCAGTGGCAAAAATGACTCGGTAACTGCACTGCCACATTGGTCCATTGATTGAAGGTGGTGCACACATTGTAACATGCCTTCGAGTTGCTCCACAAGATCGGAGCCTCGGCTCAGTGATGTGCGGTGGCGATGACACAACCGAGTTGCGCCACCTTCCCTTTCGGGGTACGCACAGATTAGCACCATTTTAGAAGCGTCCTATGGATGGAACTAAACTACTCCACGGCGAGTGACGGCCGATGATTAATAAGTAAACCATGATTTCACTGACCTGGGGCAGTCCTCAGATCATTCAAGTACATAATTCTTCCACGTCTGATGGACCAGCCAGGCTGTAACCAACACGTGTGCGCCCCCAAATCCGAACGCGATAAGGCTTCGGCGCAGGCGGCGTTGCGCGCGTGGAAACCGGATCTCACATAATACAATAGTCGTCCTCCCGATCGATGACCGACACCCAATGCCGGCCCATCTGAAATCCGTACCCCGGTTCGCCATCGACAACCGGAACCATGAAAAAAGATTGCACACGAGAAACTCTTTTAGATCTGTCCGTCAACATAAATTCAAATTCTGCGATGATTTCCACGAAGAAGGCTTGGATTTCGATAACGTTGTTAGATATTTCAGTCGGTACCTTCTTAATAATATGTCAAAATGTAAAAAGGATTGCGTACGCAAAGCGACCCCAACGGTCATCGATTTCGTTTCGTCGTTCGCGTTGTGCAGCCATCAGTCAGGGTTGAACTCGTGGGCATCGTCACCTCATAGTTCTGTATCACTACAGTGTTCCTCACCGAATTATAACTTCAAACACTGATTCGCAGAATAGGTTGAGATGGACGGTTTTTGATCGAGTGCGTCCAATTTTCTGCGAGAAACTGATTTTCCAGGGTGCCTTGCGAGTCACATCGAAGAAAAAATGGAATGTTTCTCCGCCCGTTCACAAGGAATGGTTACAGTTTGTGCCAGGGCATCCGCTCAGCCTACTTGAACAATCACTTTTCCAGGCCGGTTGCACGATCTGCCAACGAATGGGCCTATTCTAGACGTATCTCGTAGATTTAGTGTACACTACACTCCCACAAGACTTCTGAGCATTGATGAATTGACATCGCCAATAACTTTATTTCAAGCAAACATATCGCAGGTCACCTTCACTTGCACCGCGAGCAAGAACATCGTTTCACATATATGTATCACAGCATCACACGACATGTACAGTACATTGCCGCGCCAGAAAACAGCTACGACGATACATTTAACCAAAAGCCAGCACTAAATCCGACGCACTCTAGGTCCACTTTGCTTGGGCATACAACCCGAGAATGTCGTATGCCAACGCAGGTGAGTACTGGGATACGTCCGACGACGTGTAATAGACATCGGATTGCACCGCGTTCAAGATTTTCAACACCTTGCTTTCGATAAAGCTGAGGAAGACGAGATCGATGGGCGTATCGCTTGGTACGTCGGGGGGCGTCGAGCTGATGTACCATGGTACCCAGTAAGAGGGTGGCAAAGGGATATGCGGTGTGTCGTCGGCAACGCCCGCATCGGGGCATCCCTGAATACGGAAAAAATAGTAGTCCAACGTGGAACGAGAATGAGATGAACGTACGTCTTTGGTGACATATCCAAGCGTCAAGTCCAACGATTGTCCTAAAGGAGACTCATACATTTCTGCCAACCGTGCATTATAGCGCCTTTCGACGCCCTTGTTGTTCCATAGTTCCTGCTCCTGCTCTAAGCTTTCAGAGTTTAGTTCAGGCAATACAAGGTTGGCATAGCCAGCGGGAACGTCCTGGATGTACGAAAACGAATCATTATACGGAACGGCGGTAAGCTGATCGTTCTTCGTGAAATTTCCCTTGAAAACGTTGTAGCGCACGACGTCCGCATTGGAGATGATGATGTTACTAAAGTTGGCCCGCGTGTTGTTGATTGAGAGTACGTATGGCGCAGCCTCTGCGATGAACAAGGTCAACAGACTCCCAGCAGATGGGTATGGGTCCCTAAGACCAACATCATCAATGAAATCACTTGAAATGAAATAACATAAACACTTGCTGCCAATCCATGGTGTAATCCTGGGGAGCGGTGCCATACAGCAGGCCCAGATTGAATTGGGCAGCGAGTTGGTTCAGACCAGCAGTGATAGCAGGCCCAAATGTATTGTTATGGAATGTGGAATCTGACGTATTAGTATGATACTATGTGCCATACGATTTAATCGCTCGCGAGTGTTAGAGAATTCAGCAGCCTACCTCATACGTGACCCTGTTCTGATCAAGATACCTCCGAGTGAAGTTGATGCTATTATTATTTCCCACCGAAACATCAAGCTCCGCGCCTGTTGACCTTTAGTAACCCTAATGAGCACGCTGGATCTAGCGACACACTTATCCAGCCTGTAAGAATTTCAGAAACGCCTACAGCCTTGAGTCCAGTGAGGAACATACCGATTGTTTCCATGTAGCGACCACTCTCTAAGGCGATTGACCGCCCGTCATATTGTTGACAGTCACGAATGTGAGTATGTCCTGCGTATATGCTATATTCAGACACCAAGAGAGGGGCCCAGGAAGTGAATGTTGACCCCCGAGGATTATGATAGGTGTAGTGGGGTGCACATGTCGGATAGCATCGAAAACAATCGGCCCTAACATTCAATCTGCATCGATATCGGCTCCAAGGTCAATAGAACCGCGGCTTACAGCTATCATTGGATACCGGCATGTGGCTGGTAACGGGCATCAGAAGTGATCATGCTTCAGGGTCATAGAACAGTCACCCAATCAAAAGGAATACGTCTGGTTCCTCTGCAACGGCGTCCGCGAACTTGCATGATCCAATTGTCACTGACAACGTCTAGATGCAAACCACTACGCTCTTACCCACGTCTCCTTGACCATGTTAGATACCTGTTGAACATGGGTATTGGCAGCAAACCCAGTGAAGTTAAAAATGACACCCAGAGAAGTCACTTGGCGACCTCTGTCACAGTCGATCAGTGATCAACAAGACGGCGACATCAAGGTAGGGAAAGTCATTGCATGAGAGTCATTCAGCGAAAATGAAGGCCTTTACGTACTTCGCTGTTTTGAATGTCACAGAACGGTCTGAAATTCAGATTGCACCAAACGGTTAGTAAGGAAAATGTTCCAACCCAAGATAGAACACCTCACTTGCAACCGGTACACTCTCACTCGTGCCACTGGGAAGGGTGATTGTGATATTCACATTGGAAGCCAAGTACCGGCCATTGAGCCAAGGGATGAAATTAGTATACCTAAGATGCGACATGACCGCAGTCATCAAGATGCCGGTGACAAGTCGACGAGTAACCACGGGAATACCGAGGATAAGTTGGCAGACACGTTGCCAAAGCCGATACACAAGGAGAACCGGGAGACGAGGAGCATCCGGATCCCATGAGCAACCCATAAACTCTGTATATCAATGCACGCACATATCATATGTAACATCATAGTCATATAGCTCGTGGCTAATTGGCGCCAAGTATCAGGTAAATGCCAATGACAACAGTAGCATCGGACTCACTTTCCAATAGTCATCAGATCATACGGGAGTTGCAAGAGAAACCTGTCCGACTATTTTCGTGCATCAACACCTAAATCTACTAGAAGATATATAAGGCCGACCTCATGACCATCCACGCCACCAGGAGGGTAGCCATCGGAAAGGCCAGTGCCTGCAACATGAGCGTAGGTGTTAGAGTGCTCTGAAATTGACGGATCATTCACCGTCGTGCAGATCTCCCGAATCAACGAGAAGAAGGTCAACATTCTTCTCCTACAGTCTGCCTGTGAGCCAAAAAGCATTAACTTGATGGTGGAAGGTTTACATCCGCAATTTGTTTCATGTGAGTGACGAAGCTTGCAAAGTCGCCAAGGGTTCCACTATGAACCCGGGCTTAACTCGCGCCAGCTGCGCCAGAGCACGATGCCCACCTGTAGTTAGGCTCCGGCCAACTGGCCTTGTTGTGACCAAGGAGCCATCCATGCGTGTCTGTGGTGTGAATCACGTTGAAATCACCCCAAACGAGAGGGCTGGATGGGGGAGTGAGCAGAGGTTGTAGATGTGGGGCCGTGAACGGAATTTGGGCACGGTCGCCGCAAGCAGCAGCGAAGCCGGGCAAGAGGGAGAGCAAGGTAAGAAGCATTCGGGCCTGGGACGCAGTGCATCCGGAAGCCTAATATTTATCCCCGGCAAGGGATTTTCCGATGGCTGCATAGCCTGACGGATGGCGGCCTTTGAGAGCGCAACTCGTGGTGAGCCAGGTGAGCCATGCCGACGTTACGTACACGGCGACGGCGGCGTGTACACCAGGATCAAATTAAGGGACCGATAATCTTTGCCTGTCCTCGTCGTGTACCTGTCGCTATGCAATCTCTAAGCTGCGGTGTCTCCAAGAGAAAGAAAAGATAGGCGAAGGACCGCGAAAGAGATGTGGTAGACCCGATCCATGCCGAGGAGCCAGAATGTGGGGCGAACTGGGTGCTGAACATAACAGTTTGAACATTACTGTGAGACTGTGACGAGATCGAGTGACATCACGGAGCAAAAGAAGCATATCGACAGTGCTGGAAATGCGGCAATGTCAATGCACTCGCATGACGGCGGTGTGGACGCGAAAAGAAGTCGCGGGCGCTACCAAACTAACGGAACAGAGCGCGTTGCTTCACGTCGCGTCACGGTCTTCGGACTGTCTTTCTCTTCGCGGCACGCCCGCCTGAACTTGTTCTGACCGACGGCGCCTCGCCCTTCTCCCCTCCTTGCATGCGAGTTCTCCCATGGTCGGTTTTCGTTCGCTGCGAGTCGCATTTTCCCGCCTGCCCTCGCAGCTCATCCAGATGGCCCTCACAGATCCTCGCCAACGCTCGGGGCCGTCACGCGCCTAGTAGGCCCGCTGTTCGTCACCCTGCAATCCTCATCCCCTTCTCCGTAGTCCATCCGTGTAGTGTAGGATGATTGAGCAATGCACGACTCGCACTGCTGGCATGTCAGGCGTCCAAAGACGTTTGTCGATGCTGTGCCACGTGTGTCGACGTTGAGCTCCTTTTTTCGCCGTGCCGCACTGGCACATTCACGCCGGGAGTCCGGGCCCGGGACCCGCAGGAAGTCGATTGTGGGCATGGTCGAAAAATTGATGATGCGGACAAATGGCCCTGACGACGTTGATCAGACGAAACTGCTGACGACGAAAGTCGACCAACGGAGCCATTTGGGTCTCGAGAACAAGCGATCGATACCCTCTTGGAAAAATGATTCATCTTGACGAGCTTGACGATCAAGGACATTCGGCTCGGCATTGTCAACTGCACGGCACAAAACACATTTGGTCGCATATCCAGAACGAAACATGCTTCAAGTATAGACTGAGCCCCACTGCGGAAATATATAGACCAAATTTCACTCAGTATGCACGACATTCTTCGTTCACTCCCTAATTCCACGTCGACAGAGCATACAGCCCCAGTACAGCGTTCGACAGCGTGGATGAGTACGGAGACACGTCGTCGGACGTGTACTCGACCTCGTACTGCACCTCGTTCAGGATTTTGAGCAGCTTACTCTGGATAAAGCTGACAAAGACAAGGTCGATGTGTGTGCTGCTCGACACGTCCGGCAGGCCCGAATCAATGTAGCTCGGCACCGAATAGTATGGCAGTGCATTGTGCAGCGTGTCGTCGCCAGCGTCAGGGCACCCCTGTGTGAGAGAACCGATATTAGTCCACTCAACCGTGAACGACGATGAATGCAAGGTGACGCACGTCCGACGTGACATATCCCGGCGTCAGATCTGACGTCGGGCCCGACTGACGCTTGTGCATCTCTTGCAACCACGAGCCATAACGATCCTCAACGTGCCCGCGGCCCCACAATTCCGAATCGGTCTCGGAGCGTTTGTCCGAACTTTTGTAGTTCAACTTGGATAAAACCTTTTTGGCAACGCTGGCCTTCACGTCGGGGATGTACGAGAACGTATCCGTAAACGGAGAAGCAGTAAGTTGGTCGTTCTTCGTGAAAGGCCCTTGGAACACATTATAGCGCAGTTCATCAGAGTTAGTGATGATGACATTGGGTGTCCCAGCGCGAGGGTTATTTATCGCGAGCGCAGCTGGGGCAGCTTCTGTGATGAATAACGTCAACAAATTCCCGCTGGATGGATATTCATCTCTGCGAGGAACCACAACAGATCAATGAACTCAATATTCCGACACAAAATTGGGCTGTACACACTGGTACATGGTATAGTCCTGAGGAGCGGTCCCATATTGGTAGCTCAAATCAAATTGCGTAGCGAGGTCTTGCAGGCCTGAGGTAATGGAAAGACCAGCCGAGGTATCGAACGTGGAGTTCGACGTGTTGGTGTGGAACTACAAATGGCCCTTCTTACGCTGGTCGTGGCTGCGATTAGATTAGTGAACCTACCTGGTATGTAACCCTGTTTTGATCGAGATACCTCCTACTGAAGGTTATATCGTCCGTGTTACCAACCGAAGCCTCGATCTCTGCGCCTATTGATCTTTAGCTTCACCGGATCGTATCAAAGACGGACGCATACTCATCCAGCCTAGTGAAACGCTGAGCCTCAGTTAATTTCACTCGTGACAACAGACGTACCGATTGTTTCCATGTAACGACCACTTTCAAGGGCCATTGACCTTCCATCATACTGTTGGCAGTCACGGATGTGCGTGTGACCTACAAATAGCAATTAGAGACCAGGCTGAAATCGCGGGGGAGATTGTATGCATGCCTCCGAAAATCAAGATAGGAGTGTTGGGGTGAACAGCACGAATAGCATTGAAGACGACGGGCCCTAAAATTCGCCTTCGTCAACATCAGTTCCACGATCGCGTGCAGAATAACCTACAATTATCCTTCGATACCGGCATGTGGCTGGCCTTGCGCGTTAAAATTGATCGCTATGAATGTTACAGGACGCACCCAACCAAAAGGAACACGTCCGGTTCCTGCGCGATCGCATCTGCAAACTTGGGTGGACCGAACATCATGAGCATGATCACAAACGCAGATCAGTGCCCACTCACCCACTGTTCGTTCACCATATCGGCCACCTCTTGGACCGTGGTGTTCGCATCGTTACCTGTGAAGTCGTAAAGAACACCCAGAGATGTCACAGTGCGACCTCTGCAGCAATGCACTCAATGGAATGAATGAGGACAAGGAAACGGATGCGCACTTTGCCGTTGTGAATGTTACATATTGGTCTGTCATTCAAGTCGCAGTACGAGTTCGGTCAGGAAAACGCATCCTCGACCAAACAAAAGCAGAGGAACTACTCACTGCCGACTGGTACGTTGACCACTTCACCATCAGAATTGAAGACCGTGATATTGACGTTGGAAGAAAGGTAACGACCATTTAGTTGAGGGACAAAGTTGGTATACCTATTCGAGAAGAAAATAGAGGGATCAAGGTTATCATTGAAGAGGTGATCGCCGTGTATGAAGCAGTGCAAATGATCAGCGGGTTCCCGAATGGATTAAAACATAGATGTATGCGCATGTCAACCAGCATTTGGGTCAGAAAAAGGATAAAACTTAGCATGCGATATCGGTATCATATATTCTGGGCACGTACATGTCATACGCATCGTTGTATACATATAATTCGTGGCTGCAGACCAATAAGTTCAGGCCATTTTTGACAACAGAATTCTCACTCACTTGCCAATAGTCATCAAATCATATGGGAGTCGCTGAAGGAACTGGTTCGACTGATCGTACAGTGAGTATATACACCCAAAGACAAGAGGGTGCGCCTAACCTCGTGACCATCGACGTCGCCAGGGGGAAAGCCATCGGAAAGGCCAGTTCCTTCAAAGCAGAAAGTAAATTCAGTGCCACTCGGATTTTCGCATTTGAACTACCGTCGTGCACATCTCCCGAGTCGACGAGAAGCAGGTCGACGTCTTTTTCCTACAGTCGTCTTGTCAGCGGTGCGGATTGTCGTGGCTGATAGGAAACTGACGACGGCAATCTGCTTCATTTGCGTGACAAAGCTTGCAAAGTCACCAAGGTCACCACTACTAAGCGTCAGCGCCAGCCCCGAAACTCCCAACGCGGGTGAAGACGACGTTACCTGTAGTTGGGTTCTGGCCAGCTGGCTTTCTGGTGGCCAAGGAGCCATCCGTGTGTGTCTGTGGTGTGGATGACGTTGAAATCTCCCCAGACGAGTGGACGATACGGCGGTGTGAGCGGAACTTGCGGGTACTCGCGCTTTGCGTGAACGTGAGCATGGCCGTCATTGTGGTGATCGCCATCGGGACAAGCAGCGGCGAGCCCAAGGAGAGTCAGAAAAGAGGGGAAAAACATGGCAGAGGAGCTTCACCAGTGTATATGGGACATCTGGATGGCCCATTTATCCTCTCCCGCTTAAGAGAGGGGCATGTGGAGCGAAGCATAAGATCAGCGTGTGGCGAGGGACCCCGACGCGAAACCACATGCTCCGGGTCAAGACCAAAGGGGTCTTACGTTACAGGAGACTCTACCAAAGCCTGCTTCCATCTGTCTGAAGTCTGGACAAACATGTGTTACAAGGTCTTGCCCAATCAAGCCGAATGCTGCCGGGACTACCTCCATTCAGCTTGCGCGCTTTTCCCGAGAGCGAGGAACCACCGAAAGATGTCCAACGGGTCCGACTTACGTAATTCCATCCATCCTTCCGTCTGCCTCAGCGACCGCCGCACGTTATATCAACCATGGTCGCATTTACTAGTTGATCCGATCTGACCGTTGACCAGATGTTCACCTGGTGTGCCGTATTTTCCCCCGGTCCACCTTTTTCGGTGCTAATGGGTACGCCGCTGGGACTATCAACCTACGTTCCAACTCTCATCGTTTTCCGCCCATGTGCTACCACTAGCATGCCACAGGGGTCCCAGAATTAAAACACCCACTATCTGCAGCTTCTAACCAGTTCCGGGCCTGAGACTACCCTCCTCCTAGCCAGCTTCTGGTGTTAGGGTTTTGGGAAACCGCGCTTTGTGGAGGCCCACGTTACCTTCGCGTGGATGTTGGTGACCAGTGCACCTTCATTTATTTCAGGCTGTCTCGGGAACGTGGTGGAGATGTGGCGGAACCGTTACATATGTGGTATGGTAACCATAGTGAGCTCATTAGAAAGCGCCGCCCATGCCTGATGCCGTTTTCTTTCGATCTTCTATTATTTCGTCGACCATGCCAACCATGCAAAAAGGTGTCATCTGAATGTCCCTGGAAAGCGTTGCAAAGCTTTCTGATGGTGGGTCGGCATTGACAATATAGAAAGCAGGTAGAAATTTCATGTCTGCCATTGTAAGTAAGGTGTATTTCACCAGCTATTACTTATCTCCGGGCGTTCAAGTCTGACTGTAGGCACCGATTCTGCCTCGGAGCATCCTATAATGCCACGTGCGCATATCGGGGATAGGCCACTTCAGTGAACCCCGCGGCGGTATACATAAAAGACATCCATCCAGGAATTTGTGGTGGAATTCTATGTCTTATCTCCTATCAAGAAGAGACGCGAGAATATTCAACATCCCACTAAATGTAGCTAGTAATTCTGCGCTAGGACGTAGCATACTGCATACATACATGGCAACGGCGCTGCGCTCATGCATGTGGTGAGGGCGCCTGCTGAGGCAGACAGGGAAGACCCTAAGTGGGGGGAAGGTCACAGGCGTGCGCTCGCAGGAGCAGTCAGAGGGGGAAGGTGCAGACGGGCAATGCCAGGCTGGATGAAAGGGAGGGTGAGAGAGAGGAGTGTCAGTGCCTGGGTGGTGAGGTGGAGGTGAGGCCTTAGGCTGCAGAAACAAAGAGGGCTGGGGGCAGGAGAGGTGGAGAGAGGGACAGGGTGAGGGGTGGCGGGTTGGGAGAGCGACTGGCGTGTGACCGGTACGGACGGCGAGGGCAGTTAGCACAGGGGGTGGCGAATGGGACAAAGCAAACGGACCTGCCAGGAGGCACCTCAGCTCAATAGAAAGAGCAATGAGTAAGCCTCCAAGATTGAAGCATTAAATGAAAGGAGAGGGTTACTCAAAGAGGGATGGTCGTCTGTCTAGTACAGCGCTGCTAACTCGGATGGCTGCGACGCAGGTAGGTGATGGGCGATACTCGGGCCCGTGCTACGCGTGCGATGGTGGCGCAATGTCAGTCGAATGCTCCTCCATTCAGCTTGCGCGCTTATACCGAGAAGGAGGAACTGTTGAAAGGCATGCATGATCAAATCGTAGAACGAGAACGTCATGGCAAGTGTGGGATTTCTCGTCCGTCATGGCAAGTGTGGGATTTCTCGTCCGTCATGGCTGCTATCCGCGGCCAGTGACTTATGTAATGCTAATTACGGGACCATATTCCTTCGACCTGGTATGCCGTGCCCAGTGCGGCGTTGAGTATGCTAGGTCTCCACGCGCACTGGCTCACAGGTCTTGCAGTGATCTGCTACTACTTGTAGCATGCTACAGGATACATACCAAGCTCAAGAATGGAACCACATGTGTTTAGGGAAACCGTCTTCCCCCCGAAGTAAACGGAACCCTTGTGCGGGTGCCATTGATCATTCCACTCCGCGCTGAGTCTGAATCACAGGAACATGATTCGGAGACAGCGGAATTCCTCCATCAGGTGCCATCGTGGTGGTAACCATAGGGAACTTAGAGTGCCGTTCATGCCGTTTCCAAAAGGTACGCTCTATTATTACCTCGAGCAAGCACCGAGTACAAAGAGGCCATCCGTAAGGATGCCACAGGTGCACCCAGTAGGGTCGGAATTTCTGGATTTCATGATGGCCCAGTCGAGTTGACATTGACTGTATATTTATCTTACTTCAGGTGTATATTAGGTATGCTGTATGTGTTTTACTTTTAGAGTCTAAGGCGGATTCCACCAGAAATTTCCACCAAGTCGGAGTACCAGACATCCGTATTTGGAACACTCTTAGTGCCAAGTGCGTGAATCCGAGGGTCAACACCGTTACGAAATGCAGCACAGCGTGCCTCCACGAGCTAAGCAAGATGAGCCGCTTGTGCCAAAAAGACTCCGCCAGGGTTTTCGCCATCAGCGATATTCTCACAGCCCTTGGCCACCAACTCTGTGGTCGAAATCGGCATGGCAGCCAATCGTCTCGGGTCTCGACCTGTATTTATGCTGAGACCAAACGTCACTTGACTCTAAGTTCGCAATCTCTTGCAAGTTCGATCTGTCTAAGACCAACAACCGTATGAACCACTTCGAGCTGTCATCGTTCTTGTCGTCGGTGATGCGATACCATTGCCGTAACCAACACTGACACTTTGCTAGATACGACAACGAATCCGAATCTGAGCAGGCTGGCCATGCACTCCCTACAGTCTCGCATCCGGAAGGCTCCGTCTCCCTTGGGATTTTCAGAGGCGGCTTTCTCTCAAATTCCATGAATGAACGCATTGAAATTCATAAACATGCAACTGCTGCACAGTTCGACACTTCTATTTTACCTGCGGCTTCGATCCCGTCCACTGCACCCGATACTCTCATTTATTCCGGATATACTGTCAGCCCAAGCGTCGAGACCTTGATCTCCGCCGTTAACTCCCACACGGTTGCCATGGAAAGTCTTGCTGAGTATGCCGGCTACCCCAGCTACATTGACACCAATGAATATCCCCCATATGAATCATCTTTCGGAATCACTCAGAATAGTCATGCCTTGGAGCCTTATTCTCGCTACCAGCTACCACCGACACCCTCGATCACCCTGCCAACTGTCTTACCTTCAGTTATGGATCGGGATATTCTTTACGGATTTTCCAAGGTTCCTCAACCTCTACCGCAGTCTGATTCTGTGACTCTGGATCCCCATGCGTTGTACCCCCTACCTGAGCTATATCATTCATTACCGCACCCCCTTCCTTCCACAAGCACTCATATTTGTGCACTTTCTCCCCCCGAAATAATGGATCACATGCAACCCCCAACCATCAATTCAGCCTCTGCTAATCCAGACTTCACGACCACGGTCCCGTTTCAGGCTGTCGAATTCCCACCTACGTCCAGGGCCGAAGTGGTCGCTTTTTTTCTGTGCCGGTGGAAACATTGTGGAATCTGGATCACGTCTGATAAGGAGGCCGTCAAACGGCACTTGGCGGGCACACATAATGTGTTCTTGAAAGGGAAGCAAACAGATGGCGTATTCTGCGAGTGGAATAATTGCTCCTCGTCTATGCAGCAGATGGGACTTGTGCGACATTTCCAAACCCATCTCTGCTTGCGCTGGTTGTGCTCAGTGTGTAAGGGGATGTATACGCGCCAGGACAGTGTAGGATACCATGCACGCAGGGAACCGGATTGCCGGCATGCGCAAGCTATCAGCCACCCGAGTGTGGTGGCCTATAGCGCGAAGATAAACGAGGACAACACTGTCACGTTGACGAAGATATTGCAACCATAGGATAAAGTCACTTGTATTTCCATACCTTGTCCGTATTTCTGCTACCTACGCCTACGGTACAGCTTGTTGAATGTTTTGAAAGATGTAGCATAGGACACTCGATTGTAACCACCCCAGTTTCCGGTTGTGCGTTTATGATGGTGATCCAACGTGAGAAAGCGGTTGCCGCTGTTTCTTGCTCAGTGAATGAGACTGTTAGCCTCACCTTTCTCAATTCAAACGGCTCTATCATGCTTCTTTGGACCCTTCGATCCTTTATGCAGCGCTAAAAGCGGCCATGCCTTGGGAAGCTATACCCTCAGCATGGCCGGATAAGATGCCTTTGCGAAAAACAGGGCCATGCCTTGGAAAGTGGCACCCCGAGCATGGCCATATAAGATGATGCATTTACGAGAAAACGGCCGTAGTATCTCGGAAAGTGTTGCTAAAGCATGGCCAGACACAATCATGATGCGTAAATGAAAAGAGTGAGTCTGCCAAGTGACCATACCTCGAGAAGTGCTACCCCCGAGCCTGAGTACGACTGGGTGAGCGTAGACAAAGCCGGTTGAATGACCTTCCGATTGATTATGTGCCTCACTCCGAAGCCTGAGCCGGGTCAAAAATGATGAGCCGCCCCTCTTGGCACAATTACCAGTGGGCATTTTGACCACTGGCATTCCACCTGGGCCTTGGGCAACGCATCTTCAAACATCCCTAAAAAATTGACTTGTAATGCAGAGTTTGTACCGACTAGATACTCACTAAGTTAGCCTAGCCTGAGTGCACTGTTGGCAGTGATGTAGCGCATTTCTGCGCGACTGAGCTGTGGTGGAATTGGTTATGCAAGCCGATATCAGAATAATGACGTGGCGAGGCGCCTCGCAAACAGACACCCTTTATACTGGGCTTCCGCCTTCTCAACCACGACAGTGGCCATCTTAGGCTCTTAGCTATCAGCCTCATTGACGGAACCATCCTGGCGAAACAAAGATGTCCTGTAGTAGCCTGGCGGCAATATTGTTGAATGCATACGGTATCCATTTTCACAGCCGGCTATGAGGGAGTAGGTTTTTCAATTTGCCGGTTGGTACTTCTATTCGTGCGCTCGGCGCCCAGCCTGGGACACCCCCCGATGTAAACCCCTTTCAAAGCAGGTATTTTCTGGTCGACCTTACATATTTTGCATAGCTCTTTGGGCTCAGTGGACTCCGCCTGCCACTTGTACCCTTCCGTCGGTCACAATTAACCACTGGATCATCACAGGATGGCTGAGGAAGCCACCCAGGTGAGCCATGAACGTTGATGGGCTCAGGCTCAGAACATGCGGACATTGGCAACCAATGTGCACACCTTGATTGGCCTTGCCATGCTGTGGATCCTGTGCTTTTGTGATCTCGCCCATCAGAAACACCTGATCATGGCGGGCTAATCAAATACAGTCCTAACATGCACACGGCTCTACTGCAATCCCGACATTCTGTGCTTTTCTCCGCGGTGTAAAGGTGAATCCTTTTGGTTTCATGCGCACTTCCTGTATGTGCGGTCGGAGATTAATACGAGGCATGGTGTATTAAAGGGTCCCATAAGCCACTTCTGATCACAGTCTTGCTCCCAGTTTGAAACCACAGAAAGCATCTAGATCTCTTCATTCTTGACTTTGGCGATACTTTGATGGACATATGTACGTCCTCATTGCGCCAGTATCTGTCCTGGATGATCCTGCAACACGAAGCCCACACCTTGCACCTTTCCCTTGATCAAAGTATGCCCTCCCTATATTGACGGCCAACGGTATGCGCACCTGGTATCACGCAAAATGCTTCTGACTGTATCCCTCTCTATCCAGCGGTTGATGATACATCACTGAGGCGATGCCAACAAGGAAATGATTTGTTTCCAAGCCGAATGACGGTTTCAACCCCACTACCGTTGACTAAACATGGCTCATGTAAATGAAGCCACCGATGCTATCATTGTAGCGTAAAAGAAGTGTAACCTGGGGCCTAAAGGTCCGGGCTTTTGTGGACCCGTATAGGTTGGGACATGTCGCTGCCATGTCTGATGAACGTCGTCTTGGAGCGCAATCAAATGTCATCGGTATTCTCACTAATCCCCCCTGGCCTCTGGCTGCCGGGGGACTATTGGTTTGGAGCTCACAAACGCGCCGCTTGCAAGATAATATTTAATCACAGATATGGCTTCCTAGGCACTCGCTCGAGGTCTAATAAATTATTTTCAAAGGGACACGTTGCAACGCGGGGTCATGTGCAAATAATGTGTTAGCTGGCAGCATGCTGTTGAGTGAATCATCAGGCTGGAACCCACTTATCCGTTTACCGTTTTGGACACTTCTCTGTCTAAGAATAACACAAAGCCCTACAGCAGAGCTTCCTCTTCCTGGAAACACCGCTTAGGAGATACTCGCGGTAGCATGGCAAATCTGTTATCTCCAGCTAGGATCACCTGACGGCCACCTCGTTCCCGCTTGGCCTGAAACCGGACGGACGTTTTAGCCATCATCATTTTACATGTCAACAAGGGTACAAGTATGAGAAAAACAGACTGGGAGAGTGTGGAATACGAAAAAATGATATCACTGTGCTCGGTGCATCTTCGTTACATGGGCACGAAAAGAATCAGACCTGGAGTAGGATGCCGCACAGATGGTGCATGGAAATGAGACCCTGAGATGCGTGCTGATATGTCTACGGAAGGCATCCCTGCGGAGCTCCCTACCACACTGATCCCCGTTTTTCCACCAGCAGCAAGCTAACCTCCGGTCCCCAGACCCTTGCACGTCATGAACGTGCGCGAGATGCGTGATCAAGTCCTGGAGAGCGACGAACGACTGGCCACACTGTAGTTCTCCCGTAATCCATTTACATTCGTAGACGTCTCTGGACGGTTGTGTGAGAAATTTGCGCTACAGACAGAATAGTGGAAGCTGTACCCGAGTGCCGGAAGGTGCCCTTCCGTTTCGTTGGTATTATTATTATGCACCAATATGTAACCCTCCTACGAATAATTGAGCAGGTCGTCCCGAGTAATGGAATGCAAGCCTACCTCTGGGCTCACTGGCGAGTGGGCATCGAGCGTTGCCGATTCGGAAGTAGTTGAAGGCACCAATTCCGGTGGCGCACTTGTACTGCAAATGTAAGCGAATGTTGCGCAGTAAAAAATGCATCTGCTCACGGGTCGGAAGATATGTTGTCGGACATGGTATAGTATCTGTATGAAGGAGAAGATGGTACGGGTCATGAAATCGCAAGTGGTTTATATACCACACCACTTGCATGCTCTCTCGTTCCATCAGCTTGGGGGCTGGCATATTGGCAATGGCTCCTATCAGAGCGCAAACCTAAAGAACTAAGTTCTTCGTGCATAGCCTGAATCAGTAGATTAATCTCAGCAGCGCAGTCACTGCATGGTGGTCGAGCGGTTAAAAGGGTAGGACCTTTGGCGGGATCGATGTGGGGCTTGATCTTCGGCCCGGTGGCTTAATCACCCCGTCTCAAGCATAAAAACATTCATTTTCAGTGTTTAGGAAACAATTGGTTTATCGGCCCTTATCTTAGAAGTGAGCTTGATACACGTGTGGAGTACCCCCCCGAGTCGGGTCACAGAAGAGACTTACCATGTGCCCTTCGAATGAGATCACTGCATAGCTTTGTACACTACCACTGCTCAGCTCCATGTTTCTTCCTCATATGCGCCCTGAGAGAATCTTGGCGAGAGTATGCTTTGTCGCAGTAATTGCACGAAAAGGAGATTCGAAGATGGGTGGAGATATGGCGCCTAAAGGCATGCCTGCGGTAGCGATTGCCGCACAGGTGGCCATCCGCCCACCAATGGCAGTCCAACTTATGATGTGCGGGACCGTGGACGTTGTGCGCGTTACCGAGATGCACAACCAGGTTGTCAAATGAAGAGAAGACTTGATTACACAGCAGCCCGCCCGCAGTGAGCCAGCTACAGTTGTAAGTGGGCGTTGCAACAATATCATCCCTGTGCAGTTCGATAGTAAGAAACTCGACGAAAGATGACACGGGTGGAAAATGTACCCGGTGCTAGGCAGAGGCGCTCCCGATGGTTCGTTTAGGAAGTGAAGCAAGGCATGCACCAGCTACTACATGCTCAGTAAAACCCCAGGAAAATGCACAGCATGCGAACGTACGTTGCTCGACTGAACGTCGTGTGGTTCATCATGGTGGGGAACGAATCCTGGGTACGCATCCGTTGGAAACTGTGACATTTTTTCAGACGATATGAGTCAGGAACTGAAGGTGAAAATTGAGGTCGTGTTCACAGCCCAAAAAGAAATGTATCTTGGGGTGTGAAATACCGTGCAGAAGGACAGCGAGGGTGGGGGCGGCGACTAGGTGCGTACTTTATATACTCTGGACGGAATTTTCTGATTTCTCCTGTCATTGGCGTGCTGCGCCCAACAAGCGAGCCAATACATTGCAGTTCAGCTGGAATCGGTCATTAGCACTTGCAACTCCCCTAGGTAGGTCACGCACTAGTGCCATTTCATGTTAACTTTTCTAGAATAAAAACGCGGCGTTTGACAATTCCGCCGTGGTTAACTGGGGCTGAGATTGACCGACCGGCGCAGATGGGAAAGAGAATTATAAATGCTGTATGAGAATGGACAACCGATTCGTCTAGGTCATTTCTGAGGTATTTTTCCGGGAGCTATGATAATATCGGAGGCCCGAGGGGACGGGGAAGTGGCTGTAAGGGACAAAGTGGGGAAGATAAATTTTCGCGCTCACACAGGCACTTATAATCTAGATGAGCGCCAATCGATCTCGGTTCCCTGAGCATCTGATAACGGAAGAACACCCTATAAGTACGTTAGACTTAGCATTCAGCATGATGATTTTATTCTTTTATTGAACTTCCTTCTTCCATGGGCATAGAATATCAGCCTACCGCACGCCACCACTTCCCAAGACTTTATTATGGAAATGCGACACCCAACGGTGGCAACTTGAAGCCTAAACAGATACCTAAACTCATGGTCCGCATGGATCTTAGACCTCGGCCAGTGAGAAATGTCAGTTACTGTTCAGGTTCATGCTCACCTTGCGCCCTAATTGTCGAGCTTGAAATTACTAGGGTTTGACGAGACAGGCCTAAATAGTATCTCACAAAACATATGATACATATACCAGGCGCAACATTGTATGTGGTGCACCAAAACCTAGAATGTCAAGTTGGTTGGAAATTAATGTCTACTGGTGTCCGGAAATGGACAGTCATACCGCAAGGATACCAATATGAAACCCCGAATGTGTCCATGAGGCCCGCACTCTTGGACGAGTCCGAACAACTTGCACATCTTCTGATGAACAGTTTTCGGAGACCAGGATATTAATTTGGGTTGTGAGTTTCTAATGATGTTCCCGGGCTGAAGTTGAAAAGCGCTGAATTAAAGCGCTCATGTGCCCGATCTCCGCTTAATGGTGGGACTTTCACCCAATGCGCCGATACGTATGCAGACTCAGGAAACGAATTAAGGTGGCAGACTGCACCAGCGAGTTAGACCGGTGGTTAATGATCGTCTCAGTAGTATACACCCTGCCCGATCTCGGCGATCCATGGGTAGGGGAAGGATATGCTCGAAAGAAGATCATTCCAGCATACGGGGATTTTCCTACCCAGATCCATTCACCACCACAAGATCTGGATGATCGACAAACGATGCCATCACGAACGAGTCAATACGTTACAATAATACACTGGAGCCGATTCTCATCGTCGACCATATACATCAAGCCGTTTCGCCTGGACGAACGACCAGTTTTCTGGCACTCACGAGGTTGTTCCTCAGCTTGTCTAGTCCCGGAGCGATACCATTTAATCCACCTGGTACGACCTCGACTTGGTTGGGCTGAATTTGACATAAATGAACACTAGCAATGGATCGGAACGAAGCAGGTACGTACAACGAAGTCACCCGCTTCCAGCAATGCGGGCAAGTGCTGTGCCAACGCACGACCAAGTTCCCTATTGGCGGGCGCATGAACGTTTCCGAACACGCGCACTACTTTCTTGGCGCTCCCTGGTACCTCTTTGATGGACGGCTGGAGCACAACAATGATATGACCCTCTTCTGAGAGAATGTCATACCCGAGTTGCTGAGTTTCTGCTGATCCTACAGCATCATACACCAAAGAGATAGGCTTCGTTGTGATGTTGGCGACTTCGGATGCAAATGAAGACGCAGAGGTGTTGCGATCAGTGACATGGGTTGCACCGAGCGATTTGAGTAGATCGGTGTTACGCAAGGATGCCGTGGTTATGATCGGAGAAAATCCAGAAAGTCTTGCAAATTGGAGAGCTAACGAACAGAACTTTGAGTTGGACAAGCTACCGAGTGAACCAGCGACCTACCATACTGCCCGACAGAACTGGAGCCTCCCAGGACTAGTGCTGGACGTCCGGCATATTGACCACGCCCGCCATCCCAGGGTGCCTTTAAGCCAACGCCAGCAGGGGATGGAGAGTAGAGGGGCACGGCAGCAGTTCCAGTACCGAGCGGGAGCGAAGCTGCTTCGTCAAAGGTAGTATTGGAGGGAAGCTATTAAACATTAACATCATTACATGAGCGCTAATATGCAAAACATATGGCGTACCTTGGCTACGATGTCGGCAGGCACGCGAACGTATTCTTGGAAAACCGCATAGTCATAGTTATCGCCGCCGGATACATTGCCTTGGTGAAATCTAACTCAGAGGTCAGAATTCAGTCACCGATCAGAATTCCCCTCCAACCAACATACACTTTATCACCCTTCCGGAATTGTGTCACACCATCACCCACAGCTTCGACTTCCCCTGCACCATCGGTGCCCAAGACGGCAGGGAAATTGGAAACGAAAAGGCCGTATTTCTGGATCTTCCAGTCCACAGGGTTCAACCCTAGAGCTGCCTCCTTGACAAGGATCTCTCCTGGCCCAGGTGTAGGCCGTGTTTTGGTGCCTACTTCGAACGCACCAAACTTTTGCGTGAGGAACAGAGCGCGAGAGGTCGACATGAGCGAATATTGAGTTGTTCGCACGACGAGAGCCTGATTTCGAGAGGACAGTTATATAGTTGTTCGGTAATATTCGTTTTTGGATGTCTATGGATGACATCTTCATCAGCATATAGTCAGCATCTGGTGCACATATTGGTAAGCTCACTCGCGCCATCAGTTCCCGAGCGTCCGGGAAACAAAGCCGTGCGGAGATTTGTAGGACAAACGGCGCGCAATGACAAATGGGAGGATTTCAAGTGCCCGCACAGGCACAGTTGCCCTCATGATACCCAGCGCTGACCCAAAGATAAAGCGATAGCGCACGGATGACGCCACAATTCAGCACTCTTGTCCATCTAGCATCATGTCTGACAGCACCAACGTTCCGGTCTACCGTGCTCTCTATCTCCAAGAGAAGTTCGGCACATTCCAAGTGGGTCCCAAAGAACTGCCGAAACCAGGCCCTGGCGAAGTCCTCATCAGAGAGCTTTCCACCGCGTTGAATCCAATCGACTGGAAGACCAGATCGTATGCAGCCTTGAGCAGAGAATATCCTGCTATCCTAGGCCTTGAAGGTGCCGGCGAAATCGAGGCCGTTGGCGACGGTGTCACCGACTTCAAGAAGGGCGACAAAGTGTGAGTTCAGAAGCGAGGTTTCCCACGATGCCCGCAGTGAGCTAACAGTTCCGACAGCTTCCACCAAGGCTTTTGGTCAAACGACTATTCCACCTTCCAAGAGTATGTACTGTGCCCGGTGGGCGTAGTCTTCGAGGTGCGCTTGCAATGCCTCAACTAGATCAGACTTGACGCCCTCTAAGCTGCCCTCAAATATCACCTTTGACCAAGCTGCTTCTATATCTGTCGGCGTTGGTACAGCCGCTGGCCCATTCTATGCACAAGCGCCATTCGGGTTCGGGTTGAAAGCGCCCTGGGATGGTGCCCGCGCTTCGTTTGCAGAGCAAGCCATTCTTGTCTTTGGCGGTGCATCCTCCGTCGGACAATATGGTCAGGCGCCTCGCTCTTCTGTTGCGTTCCCTTCGTGACCCATATCTCTAGCGATCCAATTTGCCAGACTCTCCGGATTCTCGGTCATCATTGCCACCGCGTCGCTTCACAATACCGAGCTGCTCAAGTCGCTTGGTGCCACGCACGTCGTCGATCGCAACACGCCGGCCGCAACTTTCGGCTCGACCATCGCCAGTCTTACTCACCTCCCCCTCACTTTCGTTTATGATGCGGTTTCCTCCCAGGAAACACAACAATTAGGGTATGACTTGATCGAGCAAGGCGGATACTTCGCTACTGTTGGCGTACCATCCGTCAAGGAAGTCGCTGAGAGCGGAAAGAAGGTCGTGCACGCGAAGGGCAGCTTGCACCTACCTGGGAACAAAGATTTCGGACGGATATTGACGAAATACTTGCCAGGGTTGATTAGGGCAGGCGAAGTGATCGTAAGACTGTGTGACTTTGTTCTTGCGTATCGTCTTTGACGACGTTTCTTTTTCTCTAGCCGAACCAAGTGGAAGTGATTGCTGGCGGGTTGAACGGGGTAGCCACTGGACTTGAGAGGATGAAGAACAATCTCGTCAGCGCAAAGAAGCTGATTATCCATCCACGAGAGACCGTGACAACGTAAGCCATGACGGAACCTCTCCTGTAGTGCTGAGTGACATAATTATTTGCAGGGGACCTCCCCCATCTCTACCCGCTTGAACCTTGAATCAATCGCACGTTTTCCGGGCGGTCTGAGATAGCCCAGGTATGGAGTCTTTACATGATCACGTTCAACAACATTGTAAGAGTTGCAACAAAGTATGAACTACCCCACATGCACATTTCACGCGTAAAGAACAAATCTTCCGTCCAACACGTTATCGTAAGTGCCATAGCTTCGTCTGATTGTTCATCCATCATGAGGGACTAGAGATACAGCTAATGGCAGTTGGGCGCCACGCTCCAGCTCTCCCTCGACCATCGGCGTCATAACCAACGCTTGCTGTCGGAGAATCCGTTCGGCCTCACCTACCATTTCGAACTGGAACTTGCCCACGAGTTCCAGCAGGAATACTTGAATTTCAAGAATGCTAGAGATCTCAGGTTAGTGGGCGTTGCTTTTACGATTCAGACCTTGATGGTAGCCTTACGCGAAGCGCCACCCAAGGCACGCACGAGCGCCACTCAGGAAGGTCAATCTAGGATTGTACACAGCGCGTGAGGGACCATGTCACTCGATGAACGATACGACGTACAAATTAGAATAGACGCCAATTCCCGATGGCTTCTTCTCGTCCAATGAACCGTCCAGCCAACGGTCAGGCTTGAACTCGTGTGCGTCTTCTCCCCAAGTGTCTTTATCGCTGCAATACAGTGCCCGTTCACATCAAACACGCGCTGATGCGAAAATGGTACCTACCGATTATACGCGGCGATGGATATTACTAGGTGCGTCCCCTTGGGAACGAAAACCTCGTTGATCAGGTCTCCGGCTTCAGTGAGGATTGGCTTAGAAAGTGGGAGGGTGTCATCATGACGAGCCATTCGATGGGAATGGGGCGCGACAGGGTGGAGTCGTAGCCCTTCCTATAGAAGGTGCAAGTCAAGATAGCCAATATCGACCGAATACGATCTACCTTGATCACGGCATTCAGGTAAGGCATGGCGTCCAAATCCGTGGATGAGAGCTGTGGATCGTCGCGGGAACGGACGGTATTTAGTGTTTTCCTTATTTCATCCCGTAACTTGGATTGGACTTTGGGGTTTCGGGCAAGTTCTAATAAGGTCCAGGCAATAGAAGTCGATGTAGATTCGTGCCCTGCAACCAGAATTGTGCTACGTACGTGACGATGAGCGATGAGCAAGGAAAATCCCGACAAGCGCACCGCATCTGTGCTAACAATTCCTCGTCAGTCAACTTGTTCTTTGCATTTGCATCCATGTTAGCCTTTACTGCAGGGCGTTCAGTAATATGAGTGGCAATGGACAACATAATAATGCCACACCAAGCAGCGTGAAGATATCCCGATTGCCCTTCCCTTGCAAAAGAGCTTGTGCCTTCTCCCGTACTAATTCCTTCGCAACGCGAGTGACCATAACTTTAACTTCACGCGCACGTGCAAGGCGAGGATTTGAGCTATGGTCGGAGATCCACTCAAGAATCCATGTCGGAACATGTTCGGAAGCTGCCTGCGTGAAAATCTGTTTTGCTGGGGCAAGACCAAAGATGTCACCACTGCAATAAGATCAGAGAAACGTCGGAAAGGTATAGAAGAAACCCGACAGATAATTTTTGTAAGCCTTCGCGAGGGGATGCGAATTATTTTGGATGGTATCGAACTGAACGTCAAATGCCGCTATTGAGATGGTTCATGCTTGTCTTTCGTGATCTTGACAATCATACCTTGACCGATTGCATCTAATGCTCCTAGCGAGAGCAAAGCACGAACATTGAGAAGAGCGCTCTGACCATCGCTATTTCCAATGGCTTCTAGCCATTTCATGCCAATGGACTCGGCACACCCCTTGAAGATCGGGAAGAAAGCTTTAGACTCTTTGGAGCCAAATCCCGGGAGTATTATCCTCCGCTGGCGTTTATGATCTTCCCCTGTCGTGTGGGAATGTCATCGTCAGTGAAAATTTTCGTCGGGCAGTGCTGTCAACGAGTTGCTAGTTCACCATCTGCCCAGACAACCCCTTTCCCGCTCAGCATTCGCGAAACGACACGGAGGTTATGTAGCTTTGGGTAGTCATATGCGGACGTGTTCAGTATCTTCTGCAGAGCTTTCGAGTCCGACACCAGAAGTTGATCTTTCTGAAGTGATTGAATCGTTAACAGGCGATGCGACTCAGCGATAGTAGGCATATTTACGCCGAAGACGCTTTTGAACCGTACGACGTTTCCATACAGATTTTGCCATGCAAAGTCTGCCTCACCTACAGGACGCTGGAAAAGCTCAAGTAGGTTGCCTATGGAGTGTCAAAAAATGACGGCAAGGCGTAGTGACAGAATCTTACCGAAGACGAACGACGGCGATTTGGGCCCGCGGATGTTGGATAACGATGAGCGACCGAAAAGTTTCGACAGTGCGTATGCAATCAACAGGGCCATTACCCCAAAGGTTATCGCAGAGGGCATCATGGCTGAAGGGTATCAGGGCGTCAGACTCGATGGACGTTTGTATACATACCTGCACAGCCCAAGAACCACAATTCTGACTCCGGCACGTGTCGCACGCTGGAAACATTTACGCCCTTAGGTGAGAAAGAGTTAATCGAGGTCTTCCCCCTGTGCCATACTATCGTATCATTCCGGATCGGTCGTGCTCCATCCAGGGATGCTGGTAGCGAGGAAAACAGAAGCTGGATTTCTGCCAATCATGGAGGCAGTGTGTGCCGTTACATGTATGCTTTCGCATACTCATATCAGTGGCGCTGTCAAGACCAGTGCTAGGGTCGGTCTTCCAAGTGAGTCTAATCCAATTTACGATCACTGCCTCCTGAATGGTGCCGGTGAAGTCCCTTTTTGGCACACTGGTGGCGTTGGTGACATCACCGTTAGCGTGACGCCATCATGATATGCTGCTGGAATAGGGCTAGTGTAAGTGGCATGATCCAACTCCGGAATCCAAGAGATTTGAGATTCTCATGAAGGCTTGTTGTCGAGCGTCCGGGATTCAGTGCCAGGTAGATTTGCCTGTTCTTGTGGCTTCGGTACTACGGCCAATGCGTTGTGAGATTCGGCTTCATCAAACGACAAGTGGTATTGTACTACGCCGAAAAGCGTCGGAGTGGGCTGCCCGGTAAGTTTAGGAATGACAGAGCCATGTAAGAGATATTCTTGAAGCATAGTAGTCATGGTCATGAGTGCGTCAAACAGTTTGTGTGATGTCAGGAGTAGGAAGCCTCTGTCGAATAGGTGGGGGCAACCAATTTCGGAGTTGATTTAGTGTCGGTCTGTCGAGCCCTCCTCTTTGCGCCACCACCGCATCGTCCACCGCCCGCTTGCCAGCGCGTCACACCCCTTTCCCTCAGGTCCTTACTCACGCTCAGGGCCAATAAGCGCCACGTACTCATAGTTTAGCAAATAAAGGTTCAAGCCAGCGTTCCTCGTGTACGACACGCATTAAACTATCGACGATCGTGCGCAACCGTAGGCCTGCACTCTCATTGCGTCGAGGTATACGCCTGGTCGCAGTTCTCGTACGAAAGACTGGAGGATCCGCTGCGGATGTAGCAAATCTTGGCGGGGATGCACTCGCCCGTGCAGTTCAAGCCTGCGACGGAGCTCTTGGACTGGTATGTGTTGAACGTCTGGGAAAGACCTAAATCGGAGAGGCACTACGCGACTGCGTTCCAGGATCACATACCTGCACCAAAGACGGATCGTTCTCCATCTCTGCCGAGGACGCCATAATCAACTTGTGTGCAGTATGAGAAAGCTGTGCGACTCACGCTCGGTAACGAGGTGCCACCACGTCGCGTTAAGCGGGTCGTTTGCACCCCAGGTAATGTTTTTGCCATAGGCTTCGCGCGCGCTGTACTCCAGGACGAATGTCGGGCCCACTCCCGTCTGGTTGTCCAATGCCGGGAACTCGTTGACGCGGCTGATCCAGCTACATCGTTACAAGATAAGTATTCGGTGCATTGTTATAGCTTAGGTACGTACGTGTATGCATCCACAATGTCGAAAGTCTGAAATTAGCGCTCAGTGTAAGTTCATCAAGAAGAATTCTGACACCTACAGCGGAATCAACCTCGTACATGCGGAATCCCGTGTTGAGGTTCACCCATGGGGTCAGAGACGGCATGATCTAACTTCGTCTTCAGAAGTGACCGTGAGACTTGAAGGTGTAACGCACCCATGATACGGCCTGAGCGGTCTTTGCGCTGGCATTGGTTGCATTATTCGCATAAAATATCTGTTGCAAATGGGTTCAATAACTGTGAACAGAGGAACAGTGAGAGCACGTACGGAAAGTTGATCCTCGTGTGTGTGTCCGAAGAAGATATCTATAAGGTAGGGTGAGTTCCCGTCAGAGGCTAGACTCCCTTGCCTCACTTGCGATGACGTGCGGCGAGTAGCGATCAACACTTTTGACTCGTCACTACCTGTACACAATGTGCAGAACAGTAAACTCACATCTGGTAAACTGAAACAGATTAATTGAGTGAGAGAAAGAGCAGGGTGTCAAGACTTACAAAGATTTGCGGGATTAAACTGAGTTTCGGATGATTCCCATCCGCTCAAGACATGGCCAATGATCCAAACTGGTGGACCATTATTCAAACGACGATCGGGAACGACAGTACAGAGACCCACCTCGGTCGCCTGCATCCTCCGCATCCTGAAGTTCATCGGTGAGGAAGCGAAGAATTCCAAATGGGTCGGGCTGAGTGGCATTGATATAGCTGAAGAAGTTATATCTACCACCGGCTAATGGTGATCAAGCTGTTCACAAACAAGGCGATGGCGTGACGTACGAGTACCCTATGAAGTTACTGGTTGAGTGCCACCCTGGTGTGCAGTGTAGTAACAAATTGGACGCACACATATCGGTATCGAGCGAGATGATACGCAGTCCATCTGGGCGTTTGACGGTGTAGGCACCATAATGAGTGCGAGCGTACTCTACCGAGGCTTCCGGGAGCCAGCCTTCGTAGTTCCACATGGAGGAGACGTGCTCGTACAACCTAGACTACATAAACAACGAGACGGGGGAGGTTCAAACGTCTCACACACCAGTTGAATTGCTTTCCAAGATACCCGCCCATGTAATATGGGATCATTTGGTCTTCCATCTATAAAACAGATTAGGTCGCGCAAGAACTGAATAACAGGGTGTTAGAAAGACGTACATACGTGTCATGGTTTCCGAGGGTAGCATATACCGGAGCAGGACCGAGGTACTCCTTGAGGAGATTGTACAGTATAACCTAGGCTGTGTCGTGAGCATCTGGACAATAGCTTGTGACCCGAATTTACCTCACAATACTCGACGTATTCTCTGTTTGTTGGGTAATCAGGATGAGACGCGCGATACAGATGTGTGCAATGAGAGCTTACCTGGAATATTGGTTGAAGGGATCGTGCGCCGTTAGATCTCCCGTAAATAAAGAGAAGTTGAATCCCGTGCCACTAGTTTCCGTTACTTGAGGCATGGCTTCCATCACGGCAAGCAAAAGCGACATCGGCGTGTCGCTGGTATTGACAAATATGTCAAACGAAATAGACGGACATTAAGCGAGTCGCAGCATACCACTTGTAAGCTCCATAGCGGGATGCAGGAACGAGGACCTCGTTAGGGGACAACGAATTGAAAGTGTTATCGCGACAACACATGGACTGACTACATTCGGCCTCGGTGCCGGTAGCATAACCTGGAAATATAATTTGGCCCAAATGAGGGGAAACGAACGTGAAAACGTACGGGGATCGATGTGAATGTCGGACACGTGAACAACCTTCAAGCGCTCTCCACTGGGTTGCTTTGGTGGAGGTAGAGGATTTGGCTTTGGTTTTGGGAACCACTCCGTTAGGTTGAGCGGAAGCGTCTGTGGCATGGGGCAAAGACTAAGTTGTCTCGCACACAGGAGCTGCGTTGGAAAGGATCAATGACCGGACATAAAAAGATTGCTTCCAAACTGGTCACCTGTCCATCATATCCTCCCGTGTCAGCAAGCGCGAGGACCTGCGTCAAGACAGAGCCGAGGGTTAGCTGACTGAATTCATTGTCGCATACGGTGGGACTGATAAGGAACTCGCAGACTGCTTCCAGAAGGAGGGGGCCTTGTTCCGGGGCTGCGAGTACCAGCATTTTCGCGATCGAGAGCACCGCTTGGCATTGTGCACATGTGTCACCAGCTAGCGCCGGATTAAATGCAATAGACTTGATTTGTAAAAGAGCTTGCTGAAGGAGCTCCGATGAGTCCAGCTTTGGGGGCAGGGGATGGGGATCGACAGTGTCATTCTTTCGAAATCAATCAGCCAAGGGTGTGCAAACCAAAATAATGGTGTGAATCCTACCTTGGGGAAGTTGGCGGGATCCGTCAGAATTGCTGGAAAGATCTTGTTCTACAAGCATCGAATCAGATGATATAGCCGCGGTACATGACAAAAGTGTATGTACTGTCACCGGGTCTGAAATCACCGGCCGGGGCTGAGCAGATGTGGCCGTTGGATTGTTCCAGTATGAGGCGTAGACCGAAGTAGGGAATGTTCCAGGTGCTGTATATGCAGAGAGTATCATGTCGTCGGCGAACACACTCTCGAGGCCTGCTAGTGCCAAGAGCATCAGAGATGATAGAAAAGTCATGGTACTTCTGGCAGTTCCGAGATACGGACGAGTTCGATTTATATCTTACCATCGACAACGAGCTTTTATAAGCATAGCACTCGGAACTAGGCCTGGCAGAGGCCGCAGAGCGACGTCGAACACCATGTGCTCAATTGCCGAAAAATTTAACCCGTGCCTACGCGTTGGCCTGACCTGCTGGATCAGCGTGATTTCGGACCGCTAGGCGAGGGTAACGTTGAGCATCACCAACACCGGGGACTTGAAAGTGGCCAGATTCCGGGAGGATGTCGGAACTAATTCATGCCATTTAAGATAAAATCGTGACATGCACAGGGTGACCAAGACGGGCCCGAGTTGAATCAAAGAACCCGGCCATTCGTGCATTTGAAGTATTGGCGATGCCACTATGAACGCTGAACAAGTCCCGGCGGGTCGTTCCCAAAGTACTTGTTGACGTATGTTTACCTCGGCTGAGTCAGCGTCCGTCTCAGCAACGGCGACCCATCTTCTATGTCATCACGCCGTTAATTTTACCTACCAGATGACAATATTTTTAAATGACAATTGGCGCAGAAAAGACTCAGGCTCCAACCCCTGACCAATGACACTGGTTTCATAGGTAACCCTTGATTCAATCGCCGTCTTGCTGCCATCACGGCCATGACTTGTCCCAGTATCAGTGGGATGAAGAAAAATTCCATGTAGGTGGAGCGACCGAGCGTCTACATTACGATAGCGATCTGGATGCAATTTTAGTACGACCACGAGTGGTTCTGCAAGAGGATAGATGATATAGCATTAGTTATATTTGGGAGCGTATCTAAGAATGGGGCCTCCTGCCAGTGGTAAGCCATTCTGCTAAACGTGATTATAGTCGACTCATTGCCACAGATCGTGTGGTAGCACGCGTGCGACGTCGGCAATTCCCTGAACACCGCCCAGACCTTCTCGTTGCATCGCACAGCCCTCAAGTGCTTATTTTCGCCACCGTGACTCTTCGGAAGTATGTTCGGGCCAGCCAACTCACAAATCAGCACCGACTACACCACGATGTCAAGGTCAGAATCTTCTAGTTGTGATGTCTCTCTCCCTCTTCTCGAGTTCTCGACAGGAAGCCGCTGTATCCTGACGCTCACATGCTTTCCCGACGGACGGCGAGCTGTGACCGGTTCGGATGACGGGATGTTGAGGGTGTGGAACTTAGAAGGTGGGAAGCAAGAGGGGGTATCAATGAAGCACGATGATGGGGAAGTCATATGGAGGGTTGCCGTGCCCCAGGATGACACGTGAATCCTCAGCGGTGGCCTCCAAGGAGGGGTCCGGGTCTGGGACACCGAATCCCACGAATTGGTCAAGGAATCGCCGCAACTGAAGGCGGTTTCTAGGGTCACCTTCTCACCGGACGGTAGATTTGTTGCGATAGCTAACTCCGTTGTCTGGATTTTCCGCATAGAAGGGATGGCGCAGGTTTGCAGAATCAAGGTCGACGTGGACGAACGTCCTGGCCCTGACATGTGGCTCAAGTTCTCTCCTGATGGCAACAGACTCGCCTGCATCTCTTCGAATGTTATCCGCGTGTACAACGTCCACACTGGCGTGCTCGTCCTTGGCCCGGTACTGCAGACGCACGAAAAGAACTTGTGGTTTTGTTGTGTGATGTGGTCTCATGACGGCAGCATGCTCTTCTCTACTTCTGACAAGTCAATTTGTCGTTGGGACTCCGTCCCAGGGAAACTGATCGGACAGCCGTGGACAGGTCACACCGATGATATTCGATCGCTTTCACTTATCCTTGCGAGCGCATCCTGGGATGGAACAGTTCGCTTCTGGGACGCAATTTCTGGTGATGAATGATCCTGTTGGAGGCATTTGGATAGTGTGCTCGAGGTTTTTTTCTCTCCGTCCGGAGACTTCGTGATATCAGCAACATACGATGGGAAGATATTTCTTTGGAGCTCACCCTGCCAGTGGTCGGACACCACTGTATCGAAGATGGTACAACTCGTCACGAGTCCGGTGTAGGGGCATCCTAGTCCCCGGAAATAGCCGGAGTCTGAGCCTCGTGCATGTCGCGCACTTGACCCCCATCTATCATTTGCCATCTGCCATCTGCATATCGGTACCACTTGCTTGTCCTGGCATGTCCGATGAGTCACCGCAGACCATTTATGCAAAAAATTTACGACAATCATACGGGTACCCTCTGCGATTTCCCGAACCAAAGCCTGGCCTCCCGGCATCCTATGCCGAAAATGGCCTCCACATTGGAGATCTTGGCTATGTCGACGCGGACGGCATGTTCAACGTTTTATTCAATATATGCCTCCCCCTCGATCATGACCTCCACCGGGCACAGCAAGACGTCCTTTCTGGCTTCGTTGGCTTGTCCGATTTCAGCCCCAACGGAATCTCGCCTGTACCCAACGCGTTCCCGTGCGGTCGTATAATTTGCCATGGTGTGCAGAACCCTTCTGGTGGGAACATTAAGCAGACACAAAGGTTATTTTGGTACTCGGTGATACGCAAAAATGCTCACTTTGAATGTGTTCGACAGACTCATGTCATGTTCCGCATCGGGCGCTATCCTTGTCCTTCCATTAGGCGCCCAACTTCAGAAACTAGACGAGAGCGGAGAGGATGAGTTTCGTAGGCTGGTAGAGAAGCATGCGCACAACTGGCACCAAATTACCGGTCGCACATCCTTCTACTTGATCACTGGATTCTATAAGACGAGTTCTTGGCATCTTGCATCATTCCATGGTGCTCCGAGCGCTGGCGGGGTGCTTTTGGAATACGATGACGCAGGAAAGTATGCCTGGGATCCTAAATGCGATTATCGCCAGAGTCACAAAGAAATATCCAATGACAACCAGACTGTATTAATCTCAGGCTTCAAGATTGAAACAAGGGACTGGAACAAGCGTATCTCGATCGAGAGGTTGTCGGTACTTCCGAGGAGCATTTGGGCCGAGTTATCATGGCTGGCAAGCTTTCTGCTTGATATTTTGTGTTTCTTCTTGCAACGGATGCCCGGTGGAAGTTTTTTCGAGTCGTTCGGGCATGGTACGCATGAGGAAGCATCCACAGGCGTATGCATCAACCATGTTCCAGCGCTATCTTCCGTATGCAAGATCTTCATTGAGATGTCCAGAGGCTGACAACGTAGATCAACACCCCAGGTTTTTCACCCATCAGATATCATCAACCGTTACTTATTGCAGAAGGTCTGTATGTCAAGGCAATCAAACTGTTGTTCGTCATGGTGTGCTGACTCTACACACAAGAATCCTGGTGTTCGAATCGCAATCACACATGATAGCCAATGGCTAAACATGCTCAAAGAGGTTTATTTCCTGCACCATCATCTATGCCCAATTTAATTGTACCTCTAGAATGAAATATCTCATGTGGCCATGGTTCAAGAAGAGTGTTTTTGGGCATTCCTCGAATCGAACTACACAGGCGACTGTAATTCCGACAGTAAGTCTTTTGCTTCCACAGTTATTTCTCTTTGTTGAAGATATTTTGCAGATGCGACATACCTCCGGAGAAAGACTCAAGTTCAATCGAGCAAGGATGGAGTCATATGTGAAGCTCATGAACCCAACAGCCTAAGGGAAGGTGGTGTTTACAAGTCAGCAACTTTTTCCCGTGCATTCTCCCTCCCCATCATTCCAGACGACAAACGGCGCCTCGTTATTACACGTATGTGTTTCCCATGCACATATAGAGGAAGCTTGACAACCATCTTACAGATATGCGCGCAGAAAACCTTGACATGTACCTGAGTCGCATGCCTGTCGGCTTTTTCATCACTGTCCAGTTCAATGGTATAAAAAGGCGCAGTGTATGCAAGTCAATTTCACTGCATGATAGTACTATCGAGTGGGATGATGAGATTGTGTTGTGCGTAATTTTTCTGGCCATCCTGTACTAGTTCTTATTCTTGGTTCTTAGGCCAACGGACTCGGTGGTCAATATCCAGTTCTCAATCACTGCCTCTTTTGAGCTCAAGCCAATCCTTGGGAATGGAGAGGTGCTTTGCATGCTGGAAACGAGTATGGATGAGTTGGCCCATGGGGCAAGCACACATTGTATGTGTTTTCTTTCCTCTCCTCGATCTAGTGATCCCTACATGAGACTTCTGCAGATCTCCTATCCTTGGGAGGGAAAGAAGTTTCTCGCCGTGCTTCGCTCCTTCTCACTCTCGAAGACCAGCAAGTTGATCCTCTCTTTGTTTTACAATCATGTGACGGTAATGTGAGAGCATAAGCTCCATCTCCTGTTCCCATTATTGACGAAAGCTGGTTAGTTGAAGAGTGAAGATTGCCTTATATTGGATACGACCGACAAGGGGCATAGTGCACTTTTTGAGTATCACAAAGGTGCAGGGACAACCAAGCTACTCGAAGGTGTTGAATGCTTCAAACTTGCTTTGAGTCTCTGTCCCCCCTATCATGCATGTCGTGCTGCTGCACTTTTCAATTATGCTACTGCAACTTTTGCAAACGGTCAGGATCGTGGGATGATGCACGAGCTTGATGCAGCTGTGGCTCTGTTTCGTGAGGTGCTTGTGTTGCGTCCAGGCCATCACCCAGATCGGCCCAGGTCGCTCTTGCATCTCGCTCAGGCTCTTCTGTATCGACAAAGGGCGGTACGGTACGAAGCGTCCCTTGGAGAAGAAATTATGGTGCTTGCAACAGAGATCAGGCGAATTTGCCCAGAAAGTAGCTATGATTACCGAGCTACAAATCTTGTCGTTCAAACTTTGAAACGATACCAAGTTACGGCATGTGGAACGCTGGTCGAACTTGATGAATTGGTCTCGGAGTTGACCTGGTCCGCTCGGATTCCTCCAGAATGGCACTTCGACAGGCCTTGTCGATCGATGAATCTCAGTTTAGCGTTATACAACCGATTTGAAGTGACTGGATGCCTCGACGACCTTGAAAAGTCTATTTCGGTGACGGAGGAAGCCTTGCTGCTCGTCTCTGATAACTATGCTGACAAGCCCTGGATGTTGTCCTTTCTGGGGCGCGCCATCTCTGCACGATTTATGCAACGGGGCGATTCCCTTGATCTGGACAAATCAATTACCATCATCGAGGACGCTTTAAACCGCCTCCCAGATGGGCATATGGACAAGCCCTGGGTCCTCACCTGTCTTGGTAATGCACTCCAAGTGCGCTTTACCCATTGTTCTGGTCCATCTGACCTCACGAGATCTATATCTCTGCTTGAGGATGCTGTGGCGTGCGTTCCAGATGGCCATCTAGAGAAGCCCTGGATGCATGCCTCCCTTGGGGACACACTTCGACTACGATTTATGCGACAGGGTGTTGTCGCCGACCTCGACAGGGCAATCTCCACAATCAAGGTCGCTCTGAGAACTTCAATTTCGTCAGGCAGCTTTTTTTTTTGTATTGGTAGGCCCCACTGGCAACCCATGCTTGCCTTTCTGGGCAGGGCACTTTTTATGCGATTTGCACTACGTGGCGATGTCGCCGACCTGGCCAGCTCAGTTTCTATGGTCAAAGCTGCGGTCGACTTGACTTCGGATGGACATCCAAACAAACCCTGGATGCTTGCCTCCCTCGGGGCTGCACTCCTCGCCCGTTTTTTACAGTGTGGTGATACCACCGACCTGGATGACTCGATCTCCATCCTTGAGCATGCTGCGGAGATAGTGCCAGATGGGCAACTAGACAAACCTTGGATACTGGCCTCCCTCGGAAATGCACTTCGTGCACGTTTCGTGCAATGGGGCACCACCAGCGACCTCATCAGGGCGATTTCCATGATTGAGGAAGGTCTGGAAATCGCCCCAAGTACCTATTGCAACCGACCATGGATGATCGCATTCCTTGGTAATGCTCTCCGTGTGCGCTTTATACGTTACAGCCTCATTTCCGACCTCTATGACCCAATCTCCCTGGTCATGAACGAGCTACAATTGGTCCCACGTGGCTATTTCGACAAGTCTTCTATGCTTGGCACCCTCGGCGATGCGCACTATCTGATGTTTGTACAAACTGGTAACGCTGCATGTCTCAGAAGTGCAATTTCCGTGATGGAGTACGCTCTGCACCTCGCTTTGGACGGCCAAATTTGCAAGCCCTCGATACTCGCGTCCCTTGCTGATGCACTATATGCGCGGTTTGTCCTTCATGGTGATAGTTCCGACCTTGACAGCACAATTTCCAGAATGACAAACGCTGTCGGACTCGTCCCTGATGGCCATGTGGAAAAGTCTTGGATGCTCACAAGGCTTGGTACCGCGCTTCTTGTGCGTTTTTCCCATGACAAGGTTTTCACTGTTAGGAGGTCCATTTCTGCAACTGGATGCTCCCTACACTTTACTCCGCCAGCTCGACCCCAGGCAGTGGAGGATCTCTCTAGTCAGTCTGTCAGTGACCTTGAAAAGGCGATTTCCGGCTATCGAGAAGCGGCTGACCTTCTGCTGAATGACAATCCTCACAAAGCTGCCTGTCTAGCAAATCTTGCCATTTCTCTTTTCGTTCGTTTTCAGTGCTTCTCGCATCCAAATGATCTACACGACGCCGTTTCGAAATACTGGGATGCCATTCAGCTCGTCTGTGAACCCGGGCTCGTGATATACCCTAAGGACCTCTTTGGCCAGCTACGTGTTCTCGCGGAAGTGATTAGAGTGTATACCATGAGCTTGAACAATCTTCCTGATGGCCACCACGACAAACTCAGCTATTTGGAACGCCTTTCACTCTCACTCAATTCTGATGGCGAAGTAGGCCAACATTCTAGTTTCTCACGCGTTTGCACTTACGAAAAGGATTTCAGCGAGTACATGCACTGTTTCAAGTCGCACATCACCATATGTCTGGAAATTTTCCGTGCAAATGGCGTATAGGCAATTCTGTTTGCCGCAGATACTTTGTGGAATTCGACGATTTCATGGGGCATCTATTCGATGTGCACAATGTACGAGGTCTTAGTACTGATGAATTTTTTTCTTGCCATTGGTTCAATGGTCGGGAGTCGTGCAATTGCCAGTGGAAGGAAGTGGAGCTTGTGCATCACATCACGACTCATCTCGACACCTCTGTTCCCTGCATCACATGTGGCCAGCACTACTCCCGAGCTGACTCTATGTGGGCACATTGGGTGGCAAACCATAGCGACAGCAATAGGCGCCTGACATTCGAATCTCACTCACATACCGACTTGGTGTGTGTTTTTGGCTGTTGATGAATTTACTCATATGTGACCTTTGAATATATAGCTAGTGGCTTCTGAAGTACAACCTCTTCATGGTCGTCTCCAACCTACAGCTGCATTCATTCAAAGTGCCGGTCTTGGACCTACGACACGGGCCGGCCCAGATGTTGCAGTGTAAGTTGATCTGCCATAAAATTAATCTTCTTTGAGCCGTGCTTCACTCTACTGCGCTTTATCTTTACCTTTGTCATGGTCAAAAGACCTTTGATAGACTATTTCTCACCACTCTGCTACAGGAATGCCTCCCAGTCTGCACCTCGTGCCTCCATGTCTGTCATTCCCCCCCCGTCTTATCTGAACAACAGAAGGGTCAGGTTGCGCAAGATTCAAGAAACCAAGGGCGAAACTGTTAAGAGGCTCTGTGAGTAATCTCATTGGATGCACTAGTATAGTATGGGTAATAGCTGAACACCAAATATGTAGCCGCTATTGGGTTCAAGAAGTTATCCGACGCTCAGTTGCCGTGGTCCACCCTCAGGCTAGAAAAGGACCTAAAGAAGCAAGAATACAGGGTTGTGAACTGGCCGGATAATGCTGTGTGCGATACCGATGAAAGCGTGCCTAGTCTCAGTGCAGGAGACCTACGCAGGGTTCGCAATGCATTGTTCGCGGATGTTTCGTCTGTCAACAGTGGTCTCCTCAGGCTCATACCTCACGAGGCCACTTGCGATCACCACTGCCCTCAGACTCTGCCCGAACTCGCCATTGCAGACACCAGCCTGAGTGTTGAACAAGATGTGCACGATGGCTTCATTGGCAAAGATGACCTCGTGATTGCGTATGTCTTCCGAGTTTATATCTCATTTCACTCATCCTGGAATCAACTAGGGTTATGGGATTGGCAGGTGCCGGCAAGAGCTCTGTGAGTAAGTTGATGCAAGCCATCTCACAAGGCTGACGCTCCTACAGTTTGTAAGAAGGGCTGCAGGGAATGAGGAGGCTTTGATAGGCCATAATGTACCATCCAAGACACGAATGGTGCAACCCGTCACGTGTCGTCATCCAGACGGCCGTCGAAATATCGTGCTGGTGGACACCCCCGGATTCGACGACACACATCATTCCGACGCGGAGATTTTAATAATTATAGCCCATTGGCTGAAAGAGACGTGAGCCTATTTGTGCCATGCAATACTCAGCTGATTCCCTACTTTCAGGTACCAGAAGAATATCAAGCTTACTGGTCTTCTTTACCTCCACCGCATTTCGGATGTGAGAATTGCCGGAACTCCTCTGAGAAGTCTGACCGTGTTCAAAAACTTGTGCGGCAATGACAGGCTGAAGAATATTCTCCTCGTCACGACAATGTGGGATGAAGTCGAGGACGAGGTAACCGGTTCCAGGAGGGAAAACGAACTTGCCTCGAGCTCCTGGAAAACCATGATCGACCTTGGCTCCCGCACCTGTCGTTATCGTGGGACCTATGAATCAGCCTGGGAGATCATAAATCAGCTAGACTTGCAAAGATCTTTTCAAAAGCGTGCGCCACTACAGATCCAGCGGGAGATGGTTGATCGTGGTTTGCTGCTCCACGAAACAGCTGCGGCAAAAACCTTGCTTCGTTCCCTTACAGAGGAGCTTAAAAAAGTTCGGACGAGGATACTTGACGGGGCTCGCCAGGCAATCAGACTACAACGAATT
This sequence comes from Fistulinella cinereoalba, assembly GCA_038089115.1. Classification (NCBI taxonomy): domain Eukaryota; kingdom Fungi; phylum Basidiomycota; class Agaricomycetes; order Boletales; family Boletaceae; genus Fistulinella; species Fistulinella cinereoalba. Next base: position 12,616 of record JBBPKG010000142.1, on the reverse strand, counting down.
TCCAATGACCTTCCAATGACCGTTTTCAGGAGCCTGAGGCGCTCTACCAAGTCCGTCTCCTCTCAAAGTGATCGATCTGTGACTTCGTTATCGGACACTTCCAGCATGTCATCCCACGGTTCCATCTGTTCGACTTGTTCTGCAAACAGCACTTCTTCGAGCTGTAGTTGGGTCGGTCGCGCCAACGCGCTCTCAGTCACAATCAGTGGTCTCAGGATCGCGCATGAAGTAGCCGCATTAGCACCTGTTCCCATGCTCCATGGAGCCATCGGAACCGTCCTGGGCATTGCGAAATTGATCGAGGTAGTGTTTTATGCACAACAACTGGGAGCCTTTCTCATAGGAATTTAAGGATATGCAAGGCACTCATCATGCGATCACTCAAGTAGTGGAAAGCTCTGGATGGCTACTCGAAGAGATTGCACAATATACAATAAACTTTCAGCTGTCGGAAGACATGGGTAAAACGTTGAGGTACTTTCAGAGGTATGTCTCCTCGAATTGCCATCCCAAAGTTAGGATGCATATTCATGTGACCACCTCTAGGGAGCTTAACGATCTTCAAAAGGTTGTGAAAAAGAACGAGAAAAGGACGTCTGATACTCGCTTCCTACTGCACGATACAGATATTCAGGTAATCTCTGCGTGCAATGACTCGATCGGGATCATGAATGATAGACTCAGGGTAAGCTAATCGCTGACATCTACGGCTACTCTCTTTGACGCTAGAATAGATGAAACTTGCCATGAACGACCACGAGGCTATCGTACGTGTTCAAGACGAATTGGCATCGCTACGTAACAACAGAGAATCGGTAAGCTACAGCGCGACTGACTAGAACCTCGTCTGATCTCTTGATAGTGGAAATGTGAACGCGGACCGTGGGTTATTCGCGAAGAAAACGAAGAGTCCTTTGATGCTGTCACTGGTCAGGTCAGTAGTGTTTCGTAAATGGCAGCAAAGAGCGCGCGCCCTGGAGGTGCTACGCAATGAGTTCGCCTGGCGTGTGCAATCTCCAATATACTTGGCCGCTGCGGGCCGAGTAGTACTACATCCAACGTACGATAGTATAGCTTGTATAACAATAATATAGGTTTTGCATCTTGTCCTTACCTCCGAGTCGCCGACTAGAAGTTGGGGCAGTGACCCTCCCTCGTCCAGTCCGTCGTCGTACACAACTTCGCTCCACTCCCGTTTTGCTTCATCGGATCCAAACGTCGCCCTAGCCTCCTGGCCGTGCACGCCGTCGACTCGTCGCGGCAACTCGTTCTGCATGAGCACCCGCCCTCCTGGATTATTGTTTCGGTCCCCGCCCAATGCTGATGACAGGGCCGATGCCGAGCTGGACAGTATATGTACCACTGCATCACGGCCGAGAGCTGAGCACGATAGTAGTCACTTACATGCTAGCATATGGCGAATCTGGCAAATGTCACACGGTCTCATTCATTTTAGCAAGTTGTGATGGGTAGTGACGGTGGCACTGTGAGCATACAAACACTTTAGTGTGCTTGAATGATTGTTGCTGTTCCTACCTGCCATGTAATGACTGTATGGCCAATACAATATCGTTATTGTAAAATATGTTGGCCTTGTGAAAAAGCACGACCAGCTAAGGGTCGTGCTGCCCACCCTGCCCTGTAATCCACTGTTTGAGACCGCCATACGTCATAGTTAAAATGGTCTAGTTTGCGAACTCTGACTTTCTCCTAGTACGGCGAAACAGATGGCTAGTACTACAGCTAAATGCATCTGTCAAAGCTGACCAGCGTCAACACATCGTGCTTGTGGGCGTAACATCACGGCGAATCGACTCACAACATCCCCACCAAACTATCTTCGCCCTCTGCTGCCATCTCTTTCAGGATATCCCGAGCGTCTCGCGCTGGACGTGAAATAGCAGGCCGGTCACTCGCCACGCTCTCCTTGACCTTGAGTGCAACGCTCCGCAACACCCCCTGTTTGGCAAACACCGTCTCGTCGGCCCGGGCTCGCACATCATCATCTGACTCGGCCAACTGAAGAACAGCAAGAATAGCATGGGACGAGAGTGCGGATGGCGGTGTCCCAGAGATGAGATAGGCGCTGTCAAACGCATTGAGCCAGCCTCTGTGAGCACTCCGATCGTCGATCTCACCTCACAATCGTCTTGACCGCCTCTGGATGAGTCCTCGACAGGGACGCGACGAGGCTCGCCATCGCCTGCACGTAGTGATCTGCACCCGTATCAGTGATGTACAGAGAAAAGGTTATCACCACCCACCTTCATGCGTTCCGCGGAATGCATCGTGCACCAACTCGACGCACGTCTCTCTCACCTTGTCGCCCACCCCACCATGCACCACCGCACTTCGAACGACATACGACAGCGCCAACACAAAGCTCGCTGCAACCTCTTCCTCGCTCCCTCGCGCGCCTCCGACCAGTTCTGTCACCACAGGATCCACGCGCGGCTGACTCCGCATCAACACCCCCAGCGCACTCGCAGCACGCGTGCGCACGACGAGACTGGACGCGTCGCCAACCGACTTGACAAACGTCCGCTGAAGCTGCGGGAAGAATGGTTTCACGTGGTTGGGTATCCGCTCTAGCATCATCGCAAGCGCCGTCAGGATCGCTGTCTTGACACCGGGCGGGTATGTCGTGGCTTGCGTCGCGACACGGATGAGCGGCCCGGTGAAAGGAACGACAAAGGGCTTGATGGCCGATTCGTCCGTACGCTCGACGAGATCGCCGATCGCATATGCAGCGTTCTCCCGCTGCTCGTTACTTCCGGTAGTTAGACCTGCGATAATGACAGGAACAGCGGGTGCCACACCCTTAGGCAGGCTGAAGCCAGGCACGGTCCTCCCTGGCGCGCCTGTCCCTTCGATGGTCCGCCGAAGAGGTACGACGAGCGGCTCCAGCTCGTCCTTGGGCACGGACTTGACGAACGCATCAAAGGCTTTCCACGCAGCGGTATGCACTTTGACTTCGTCATCATCAAAGAGAGAAATCAACTGTCGAACCCAGTCGACGCGGTACAAGGACGAATCGAGTTCGGATTCCTCGCAGAAAATAGCAAACAGATCGAGGGCACTAGCTCGGCGCACCGGCGCATCGCTGTTTGTCCTACGAGCACGGCGAAGTTGATGTATGACAAAGAAAAACGAAAGCCCACACGTACCATCCCAACAACAAAAGCATCAGCGTATTCAGTCCCTCTGGATCCTCGATAGATCCTAGCAGTGCTTGCAATGTCTCATTGGAGGCAGCGAGTACTTCTTCGTCCTTTTCTTCCTCCAACATCTTGACGAACGCGTTCAAGATAACCGTTAGACGCTTGCTGAGCGCGTTGCCGGCCACGGTGACGAGAGATCCCAACGCCCGGGCATTGAACACTGTCATCGGCGTCGCGACCAACGTAGGGATCAACACAGGGAACACCGTTGCCGCCCGAACCTGGCGCGCATTGAGTACGTGCACACGTCGATTTCTCGACATGACTCACCGACATGATCTCACGAAGCGCCTGCAGCGCTGTTCCAGAGCTTTCACCAGGCTGACGGAGCGCCTCCAGCAAGGTCGGTATCGTCTGATCAATGGCTTTGGCCCCAATGTGCTCCTGGAGGGTGTCAAACGCTTTCGCAGCCGCCGTCCTCACCGCGGCGTTATCATCCACGAGCGACGTCCGGACCATGTCAATAATCTCGCTCTCCTGTCCTTCCCGCTGCGTGTCCGTCGTGCTTTCCCTAGCCACGTCGTCAGCAAGAGAACATGGCAACTCAGGCATAGACGCACATCATGTCCGATAACATGAGACAGACGCCTTGACGAGTACGTGCGTCCGGAGACGTCACCATGTTTTGTAGAACCGCAACGATCTCGCCGAGCATCTTTTCGCCAAACTTGCGGGACAGCTCGGCAGTCGTACGCGTAGCCGTCTACGAGCACGCTGGGACAAAAAGACCAAGGCACATCGAAATTACACACCTCTTGCTGCTCAAACGCGTCGCTCGAACACAGCTTGACGAGCTGACCGACTAACTCGGGCAAGATCTCGCGAACTACACAACGGCGTGAGCACGGCCGAATTCACCACACGAAAAGAGCACCGTACCCGTCCGAGGCGTATTGTGCACGAGCGCCTTCCAGATATGAATCGACGACTGCCGGACGACGTGGACGGCATCTTGTCGCGCCAAATACAACGCAGACAAGATCCGATCCCGTCGCTCAGCACCGAGCACCTCGGTGAGCGCACGGCGAGACGACTCTGCGACCGTCGCCTCGGCCACCTCGTCCTCGTCTCCCGTCTCCGGTTTACTCGTAATACCAGACACCTTGAACAGCAGCTCTCCCACGAGCGTGATCGACGATTGCTACACACACACGGATCAAGCCCATGCCACCGATAGGAGAAGAAAAAAAAACGACACGCACCCGAATACGCCACCCGGGGTCAAACATCCCCTGCTCGAGCTCGGGCAACAACAAATCGACCGCCCGACTCGAATAATTCGTCACGATCATCCGCCCAGCGCGCATCGCCGCCTCGCGCACGTACTCCTCCGCATCCGACAGTCCGCTCAGGATCGGGGCGATAATCTTGGGCAGGTGTGGCTGGAACCGGTTCCCAAACGTCGCGGGCAAATAGACGAGCAGCGACATGAAGCCTTCCCGGACAGTGCTCCGCGGCGACTGCGCGTTCGCGAGGATGTCCGGTAACAGGCCCTCGAGACGGTCCATCCCGAGCCCGGAGAGGACCTCGCTCAGGCCTTGTGCGGCGCCCTGCCGGTCTACGCCAGACGTCTCCGTCTTGAGCGTCCTCAACAACCCCGGGACGAGGTCTGGAAAGTGGACTTCCCCGAGCCGCTCGACGAGCGCGCCGAGCGTCTTGGCGGCCGTCGCACGCGCCTCCGGGACGGGGTCGACGAGCACGACGTGCACCATGGGCAGCAGACTGGACAGGTACGGCACAAAGTCCTTCGAGTCCGTCAGCGAGGCCAAGTTGCCGACGATCTGAGCCGCTTTTTTCTTCCCCTCCGCGCCGCGCTCTCTCAGCCCGCGTTCAACGATGGGAATGACCTATCCGGCGCGTCAGTCCACATCCCTCCCCCCCCCCCAAAACCAAACGACGTACGAGCGCAAGCGACGAATGATCGATATAGTGCATAAACGACGTCTTGAGCAGCGCACCCAACGCCACCGTCGTCTTGACCGGATCCACGAGCGCCTTGAGCAGCGTCGGCACCAACGCCTGAATCTCCGGATTACTGATCACCTCCCCAAACTGCTTCAGACTCTTGTTCGCGGACGCTTTCACCTGCGCGTGCGTGTCCGTCAGCACGCCCGTTAGCCGTGGGATCACGATCGGGAGCGAGAGCGAGAGCTGTCGGGGCGAGCAGTACGCCATCATGCCCAACAACTCGATCGACCCTTTTTTGGACCGCCATTGCTTCTCGTCGAGCCCGGAGAGGAGCGAGGGCAGGATCAGCTTCACGCCATACCCGGACAGGTGGCCCATGATCACCCGCGCCGTGTCCTGCGCCGCCTCGCGCACGTCCGCGGTGCCGTCCCCAAACGCGACGAGGAGCATCGGGAGCACCGCCGTCACGTAGGGTTCGAATAGCCGTCCCAGCGTCGCCGAGAGCGTCTCGAACGCAAACATGGCGCCCTGACGGAGCTCGAAGCGTTTTTTGTCCTCGGCGGCTGCGCGCAGCCGGTCGAGCACGCCGTAGCGCGCCATCGCACCCACCCCGAGGCCCTTGAGCGCACCCGCGAGCCCGTACGCCGCGCCGCGCCGCGCCGCATACTTGGGCGCGCCAAACAGCGTCCCGAACAGCCCGTCGATCAGGGACACGGTCCGGTCCGCGCCCATGCGCGTCACGAGCGGGACGAGGCAGTCCGACACCGCCATTTGGACCTGCTCCGCGGGCGTTTCGAGCGCCTCCACCAAGCGGTCGACGATCCCCGGTATACGCGCGTCCGAGGGCGCGAGGTGCCGCGCCGCACGTCCAAACAGGACCACCACCGCTTCCTTGATCTGGTCCCCCGTCTCGGCGTGCGCCGGACTCGGCGGCTCCGCGAGGTGCGTCTCGAACGCGGTCAGCAGGCCCGCGAGCTCCTCCGACGCGCCGTGGTGGTCGATCACCGCCGCACCCGCATCCAACATCCCACGTCGCACCTCCGCCGAGCGGTCGCCCAGCGCTGCCGTCGCGTCGTCCTCCCCCCGGGTGAGAAATGCAAAGAACGGCGCGACCTGTCCTTGCGAAAACGACGGCGCGAGTCGCTCGAGCGCCATCGCGATCGCTACGCGCGTCGGCCACGGATCCGTGCGATCGACCGTGTGCGCGATCACCATCCCGTACGCGTCGAATTCAGGCGCGAGTAGCTTGGCCTAGAACCCATCAGCGACTGCGTCCGGCAGCAGACTGAGGATTCACCTTGTCCCGATACAGCGCCTGGAGCGCCTCGACCGCCGCATCGGCCGTCTGCGGATGATGCTCGACCGCCGCGGCGATTCCTGCCGTCGCACTCATCCTCACCGACGCATGCTCGTGGCCTCGAAACCCCATTAGCCGTCGCCCGAACAGAACGCGCCCAAACTCACCCAAGAATGCGAGCATCGGCTCGAGATACGCCTCGGACACGTCCAGACCATTATCCTCCCACACATGGCCCGCCAGCCGCGCGTTCTGCGCGTCCTCGTCGTGGCATGCGATCCACAGCGGCGGAGACCAGTCCCACTCGGTCAGATCAAACGGCTACACCCCCGAATCAGCCCTTTTTGAAACGAGACGCAAAGGTGGCGCACGGAACCTGCAGCGCTTGGAGACACGCATTACGCACGTGTGTTTCGGGGAGGAGCGTCCCGTCGATTAAGACGGAGACCTCGTCGCGCGTCGCGTTCGCCTGGATCGCCTCGCCCAGGTCGACGAGGAGCGAGGAGGCGGGCTTGCTCAGGCGCGGTTGCGTTCGTATCACGTGCAGCACATGTGCGAGCGTCGTCTGTCGCGGGAACGCCGGGTCGGACACTGCGGCGCGGATGAGCTCTCTCGTTCGCGCCTCGAAAAAAGGGATTGGCAACGTACGGTCACCGCGGTGAAACTTGACCACGTCGAGTACGAGCGCGACCTGCTCGAGCGCCTCGTCGTCGGCGCCCTCGGGCATGCCAACGCCACCCCGCATCGCGACGCGCCCGAGCAACAAGAACGCAAACGCATACGTCGCCGCGTCGAAAGGCGCCTGCTCCGAGAGCGTGCGCAGCCGGTACAGCACGCGAAGCACCAGCGCTACACCACACACGCGCATCAGCACATACCCACCCCCTACAACCACGCCACGACGCACCGCTTAGACCCTCCGCCGCCTGCGCCGCGGGCACACAGCCCACATCGAGCGCCCTAAGGACCGCCACACCGAGCCAACGGCGCAGCCCGTCCAGGCGCGCTGAACAACACCGCATGAGCGCGATAAATGTCTCAAACGGACCCAAGGTGGGGTCCCCGACGAGGCGCGCACACGCGCCGCTCATGGCGCCCGCGAGCAAGCACTCCGCCATCGGGTACACGTCCCGCCCGCCCGCCCCGCCGCTGCCGTCGACAACGGCGCGGACGAAAGCGAGCCCGCGGACGAGTCGCGCGCGGAGCGCACCGACGCGCTCGCGCACGGCGGATTCCTTGGCGAGCTGCGCCTGCACGCGCGCGTGCGCCTCTTTGGAGAGTGCCCCGCCGGCCTTGTTCTTGTTCGCGAGCCCCTGGCGGACCTCTGCCTCCCACCGAGCCATGTCGGCGCCCTTGCCCTTCTTTGGTTCGTCCGCGGGCCGCGTCGCGAGGACTGTTGCGTGGGATCAGTCAGCAGCGCCGGCGTCGAGCCATGTCATACCGTCCACAAACGTCGTCCCCTCTGGCGTCTCCCATATCCCGAGATCATCCTCCGTGAGCGCATTCAGTGGCCCGGGGTCGATGTCCTCCCGGAGCTGATCCATGACGCGGGGAAGCACGGCGTCCGGGGCAACCCAGGCCATCGTGCTGATCGCGCGGTAGCTCGCGTCCGGGAAACCCAGCTGTCCATCATACGTCAGTTCAGCCACCGACAACGAGGCGACGCACCTTGGGGTCCGTCGTCGACGCCTCGAGCACGTGCCGCATTGCCTGGTCGACGTGGTCCGTCAACACCCGGAGCGGATCCACGCCTGCCTTCTGACACAGCTCGATCCACAGCATGCGTGACGGCCCACCTGGGAGGGTCAATCGTCGGCTCACGTCACAAGACAGAGGGCGTACAGATCGCGGGATGGTGCGCGAGCACGATCCAGTCCACGGCCAGCGCATCGTGGCCCTCGCTGGCGCAGGCGAGCACGAGCGCCGAGTACTGGCTCTGCTTGTCTGCCGCCGGCTTCTCGTCTTCGAACGAGGCGGCCTTGGCACCGGATTTGGATAGGGACGCCGAGAGCGCGTCGAGAAGCATCGCGTTCAGAAGCTCGGGTCTCTTCCTGGTTTCGTCCGCTAGCACGGCCATCGTCGCCCGTCGGACGTCGACAAAGGGCACGTGCACGGCCAGATGGACAAAGGCGGCACCAAGCGAAACCCTAGACAGACCGCTTAGCGAGGTGGATCTGCCGAGAACGACACCACGCACCTGAGGTGGGCATGCTGGACAAGTTCCGACGCGAGCCTCGGCATGACGAGATGGAGGGCGCGGAGAAGCCAGCGGGCGTCGTCGGCGTCGCCAAGCCTCTGATAGACTTTATCCCAAATAAGGAAGGAGGGTTTCGTTGGCGTTCCCATCAATACGTCGGCACTCAAGCTCCGCGAAGCGATGTCGTCTGGTATGAAATTCAATACAAAAATACCTCGAGGTGACGTAAATGCAATGAGTCGCGAATAGGCAACAGAGCGGGGTTGAGGGTGCTTAGCCGAAATGAATGAAAGGTCACGTACCAAATAGGGGAGAATGGAGAAGCGTGGCCAAGGCGACGTATCCCTCCAACGGGCCGCCGGCCGCGCCGAGCGGGTTGGCACTGAGGGACTTGATGGAGGACTCTAGGGCAGGAGAGATGGCCTGTGCAAAGGCTATGGTTGGCTCGTTGGAGGTGTTGATATCCCACAGTGCGGCACCGACGAGGGTGACAAACGCACGTTTGAGCGCTGGCTTGGCGCTGTTCATTTCTTTTGGCACCAGCGCCAATATGTCAATTGGAATGGGCAGGCTGGATGCAAGCAGGTGTCTCAGGTGTGCCGGAAGTGTACGTACGAGGAGCGATATGGCGACATCGCTGGTCTCTTTTACGATGAGGCCCGGGAGGGCGTTGGCGAGCGTGGATGATGCGACATCCTGTTGGGGGACGATGGTGAGCATGGTATATAGTGTGATCCGATGATCCACTCCTGTCGTCTTTCCGGCGAGAGGAAGAGTCAGTATCTCGGAGGCAGCGGTATCTACAAAGTCGGGTGGAGATTTGGGCACGAGGACCTTGAAGAGGGTAGGGACGTTGGCGCGCACGGAGGGGTTGCTCGACTTGGCAGAGTTGAGGCAGGCGGTGAGCAGTTTTTTGAGGGTAGGCACGTCGAGGGGATGTGCATAGGCGGCGAAAAAGTGGGCAATGACTGGGCAATGTCAGTGAGACGGTGGTTGTGCGCGAGGGAGCGTACCGGTGAGAGAGTATTCTGGGGAGCGCAGGAGGGCTTTCTCGATGGTGGGCAAGACCGATGTGGAGAGATCGCCTGGACCGACGGACGTACGGATAAAATCGTAGAGGGCGATCTGGAAAGGGTGAGTCGGGCAGCGCACATAGGCAGGGCACGCACAGAAGCATGTGTCGGCACGGCTGATTTGGACATGAGTATGTGGGTGGTGTACAAGGTGATGATGTGCTCCTGGGCGGTCATCTAGGGACGATCAAGGGCGGGGGCACGATGACGGACCTTGAAGGAGGGAGAGATGCCATATGATAGACGAACGGAAACATCGACGACGGTGCCGAGAAGGGGGATGTAGACAAGAGGGGTAGACTTGGCGAGCGCGACGAGCGTCGCGATGAGCGGATGGAGACGATCCGGGGATGAGCGGAGAGCCCTGCGCGTGCGGACGAGGGCGCTTTTTTGCATGGTCGGTTTCGTGGTGGGTGCGAGGATGAGATCGAGGAGGACGGCGAGGATGCGTGCGAGGACGGGCCACGCGTCGGAGTCGA